>JAQIWG010001617.1:0-23616 GCA_034695025.1 Chamaedrilus cognettii | reverse complement strand
CTGAGGTGGTTTGGACATGTGGAACGCATGAATGAGGAAGACTGGGTATCCGCATGCCAATATATTAAGGTGGAAGGATCCGGTAGAGAGCGATATGAAGGAGCGCGGCATGAATAGAGAGATTACAAAGATTCGAGAGTTGTAGGGGAGTCTCATCGTGGGAAACGTCCAACCTGTATTGACTCGGAAAAGTGGACATAAAACGTAAATGATGATGATGATGATGCCAGGCAGACTCGCTTTGAATGTTAATAAATGGTAATGTATAGTAATGATTAGTAATGATTAGTAATGATTAGTAATGATTAGTAATGATTAGTAATGATTAGTAATAAATAGTAATGATTAGTAATAGTTATGCCAAGCAGACTCGTCGAGGCTCGCTGCGTGTCGAGGAGGCCAGCGCCATCTTGTAAATGCATTTAAACTACAATAGCCGACTAGGGTTAATCCCTGATGACTGTTTGGTTCCAGTGAACAGCACAGCGCCCTACGCGCCTGTGCCGGTGGACGCGCCAGAGTCGCAGTACATCGCAGTCTTCTTCTACGCTCTAATATCCGTCCTCATGGTCGGCCTCATCTCCGTGGATATTCTCAACTGCTGGATAGCAAAGTCCATCAGGGTCTTCATGCCCAAGAAGAAGCCGTCGAATACAAAGAAGAAGAAAAAGAAGGAATTGACGCAGGATGCGGGGAAGTCGGACGATATGGGAAGTGATGCGGGAGGGAACTCGGGGGAGATAGGAAACGTACGGTGAACTCTGTGACACGTGTTTAGTTTGTTAATTATTTTTTTGTTAATTATTAAATTTCATAAATTTAATTGCGCTTATGTATTATTAAATCATTTAATTTGAGGAATCTAATAAAGAGTTAAGTTTAGTCGAGATAAAACATGCGTAACGTTACGTCTGCTCCTTCTGAAGTAGGCGTAGTGCAAAAACTCAGCCTTTAAAAACCGCGTAGACCAACGCAAAAATTATCGATATTTGAGAGTAATGCTACGCCTGCCTGTTTCAAATTTAGCATACAGTTTGCATCTAATCATAATTTTTGGCGTTCTTCGCCTGCTAAACTTAACCCGGCTACTTAATTGCAATGCAATTAATTATTTATAGAAGTTCCGGGTGTGCATTCAAAAACACAAGTTGCGTATTCGTGTTTGTAAAAATTTGTATTTCATACAATCACGGAAACAAAACTAAGGACAAGACGGAAGATATGATTTCATCTCCTGAATACCCTCATTCAGAATTCACATAATAGTGATAGAAGTGATTGAATACAACAAAATAACAAACCATTAATTCCTTCCATTTATCATGTAGTTATTTATCACAAATCAAACGTTAGCAAAAATAATTTACACCAATGTTACAAATAGAGCACTAAAGTCCTGCTTGTTTCAAGTCACGGTTATCAAGCAAGTCTGCGTACACCCAAACGTTCATCGATTACAGTGATAATTCGAAATACTGCAAAACCATGAAATTTTGCTACATGTTATATTGGCTCTTAGAAGTTTTGCTGCACTTTTCGCGTTTTGCGAGTTGCCAATTATATATCAGTAGCTCAATTTTGCGCATGTCATTTTCATGAGTTTGACCGACATGTGAAATTTGCTAAAATGACATGCACAAAAAAATTCATGTTTAACAGTAATTATTAGACACTATCGAAAGTCTACATACATTCCCAGACGTTTTAAAAAATGCAAAATCCTGTACAATGTTCTGATTACTCATTCAACTTTTTATCTTTCTATTTTACTGACAATTTTATGGGATGCTGTATCATGATCCAAGTCATCTCTAGGGTGCGACATGTTCAAGAAGCAAATTTTTGTGGGGTTTTATCATAGTCATGAAGAGCCTCTAGCTAAGTCAAATTCACGATCCAGTTGACTCTGAATCTGAACTTATTTTTCACAAATAGTTAAGTAGTTAATTCAACAACAAATTCAACGGTGAATAAGTCAGCGTGTTCTGATGAAATACTACCAAGTTCAGAACGCATAGTCAACTACTGACCACCCTTTAAAACGTCAAATATGTTCATGTCCTTGTTTTCACACAGATGACGCTTTGCACCCTGCTGAGGACTGCTGGAGCTGAGTTTAACAGCCGGATGCCCTACCTGTCCCCAACCAAATAAATAATTATCTGGCACGGGGTTAGCAGCTAGCTACACTTGTGTGTTTAACAGCATTGCTGAAGGGTCTGTAACGTCATGGTTTCGTAGTTGCCGGCGCTGGGACTTGAACTCAGGTCCTCTGGACTCTTAGTCCGACACCTTAACCACTACACCACAGCGCCTCGCTGAGGCGTAGTTGTCAAATGCAATGTAAAGGCAACATAAAAAAAAAAATTGTATTCACTGTCTGATGCACAGTACTACAAAATACTACAAAAGCATTTAAAGCCCTTTTCACAAAAAACAAGAAATTGCTGACGCTTCGTAACGTTTTAAGGCAGATCAGGTATATATCATGCATTATACGAATCTTAACGCTGTAGCAAAGAGAGACAATATAAGCTAGGAGTACATCAAAGATTGCTGCAACGCATTTTCAATAACTGAAAATAAGTATCATCTTGTATGAAATGAATAATGCCATAAATGAACAGAGCACAGAGATGGAGCATGTTACATTTATGCCTCTTGCAGCACGAGAGCTATTCACACGTTTGATCAAAATAACGGTATGGCATTAGGCTTGCCAGAGTTTCATCATTCAAATAAGCACACCAAAAATTCAACACAGCTAAACTTTTTCTAACTAAGATTCAACTAAACTTGTTTAATTTTAATTAGCTGAACTATATTTCATCAAGATATTTATGCACGATTAATAATGTAAAGCAATTAAATATTTGACAGCTGTTCTTTTTGAAAATATCGGAACTTCATAATTTTTCTAAAGATTGCAGTTTTGCAGCATCAAACAATATTATAGTAATATATGCCTGGGCCAAAGAAGGGACAATTTGCATCCCTTATACCCTTCATTAGGGACACGAGACAATTATCTCAAAAAAGACATCCCTTAAATAAGAAACGTCTGGCAACCCTACACGGCAAACCGTAGGTTAATAAACAATGGTATGGAATATTTAGATGACAACAGATTCCAGGCACAGTTAATGTCATTTGTGAGAAACACACTTAAATTACACACAAGGAAGTAACAGCAAGACACGGTAGTAGTTAATCATATTAAAATTCATGCTAAAACTTTTTGCCGGTAACAAATTATCCTTCAAAAAGTCATAAGCTTATTCTTTAAGTTGCTTTAGTAATACCAAAGCAAAACTACATATCTTAGCATGTCCCAACTGTTACACAATTGCAGCAACAGCATAGCGAGAAGTTTGAATCATCCACGCCTGAAATTTAACGATGGAAAGGACACTATGAAACCAAACCACTGTCATCCGCCATCAGATCATTAATCGTCATTTCGGCTTTGTTAGCGATATGGTTTAACTCCGTCGCTGGTTTATAACAATATCGATAATAATAAATATAATTGCATCACAATAATGAATTAGAATTAGAGCTATGTCATAGCACAAACTCTCTTCAGTGCTGTGCCAATTGACAGATCTTTGGTGTCCAAACCCTCCATCCTAGTCGATCTTCGGCCCTTCTCTTCATATCCGCATATGATTCCTTCACAAACTAGTGCTCACGAATAATTACTACTGTAATTCTTTTCAAGGTAATGCTTCGTACATGATTGCAATTTTATTTACAATACTAAGTCGTTACATAATATATAAAACTGAATTTGTTACCAAAGAAGAGATTTTAAATTTTAAATTTCTTTTGTTTTTCTATCATAATCTAGTATTCTTTTTGTGTAATATCTTCCAACTAAAGTTCAAAATTGGTGACCGTGCTTACGCACTGCATCAAATGTCTGCACATCTGTTTAAATGGCCGATTATGAAGCTGTAAACAGTACTGCTGTGCACCAAAACTTGAATCAAAATCCTTGTCAAGAAATTGTACGTTGTTGTGTTAGCCCCTTGCGGGGAAGCCCCTTGCGGTGAAAAGGTGATGTCCCATTGCACCAGCTGATGGTCGCTGGTGGTGGTTCCACCATAGACTAGTAGGCATCGTAGGAACACTTATGGCTGACGACTTTTAAACCACTCTTGCCAAAGGGTGCACAAAACGACTCTAAATCTTAGCCACGACCGGGATTCAAACCGACGACTGCTGCACTCGTAATCCACGACCAGCGACTTAGACCACTCGGCCACAACGCTTCGTCCTGCCCAATGGTGGCAACAGGGGCAGGGCCGCCTATTTTTTCCTTACAAATAATTTAATCACAGTAATACGCTTTAATATGCATAACCCATTATTTACAGGTGCTATCAGTCATATCCAATTACATAAATTTACAATTACAAAATGTCGGCAATGCAACATTTTAAAATAGCTAACAATGGACAGTTAGCATCCATTAAAATAATTTACATTAACGTAACAAGACAACAAAATATAAGTAATGCGGTCAGTGTCAACACAAAACAACTCACACCCATACTCAACATTGGAAGCCATTACATTGCAGATACAGTTTATTCTAGGCTCAAATCTGACCGGGGTCCTCGCGAAACCACTCATCATATCGCAGTTTCACATACACAGTTACCAGGACCTGATCCGGGTCCTGCAAAAAGTTCGGCTAAATAATTTTCGCCGGGCCTTACTTCTTTTCGCCCGATGCTTTACACAGTTGTTCCCTTCGGGTGCACTGGAATATATAACATTACTGCTCTGTTCATCACCATAGAGCCAGTAATTGAGCTTGTAAGAACGAAGGATCAATAAAAAATATTCGCCAAGGGCTTTCGCCAAATGGAACAAAATTGGCCAACTGCTCAAAAATTCTTTTTTGACGACTGGCAGATCAAGCCTGACAGTTACACACAGGGAAGTATTAGATATACCGTCGTCCCAGCCAGGTTTAAAAGGCTACGTATTAGTGCAAATACTACTAACGTTAGTAAAAACATGTTCACTGTGGAACAAATGTCATGTTAAGGACATGTTCATTATGAAACTCTTGAGTACAAACAACATTGATTCCATCGAGTTGAGATCAGCCGCGTTAAAGAAACTTAAACTATTCTACGATTCATATAAACAACTTCAGCGGATAGCGTAAAACATGAAATTTAGCTGCATGTCATTTTCACAGTTTTGCTCTTAGAAATGCACTTAAGTTTTGCGTTTTGAGGACTGTCCATTATACAGGGTGCGGCAAAAAAAATAACCCCTTAGCAGATTCGCGATAACTCATCCAAAAATATCTATTTTATATTCATCTTTTCAGAGATTGTAACTGAGATAATTTGACACAAGTTCTTAAAATTTTACTTCAAAATCTGCTAGCATTCAAAAGTAATGAAACTTTTACCCAAAAAAGATTTAAAATTGTTTTAACTAACACAGTGATGCCTGCAAATAGAATTTTGATGCCTGCCGATCTTCAAAATTCGTCGCTAAACTGGCAGAACCTATTTAGCCAGACTACCATAAATGGGGGGAGGGGGGGGTGATGCATGTAAAGTGCCAGACCCACAGACCCACACTGAAGACAACGGCTGAACTGAAAACGAACCAGTGCGCGACTTACTGACTTGCACTGCAGCAGCCCGTCAACAAAGCCATGCATGCATGCTGAAGGAGACACCAAGCATTCATCAGAGCAGATGGCGAACACAGAATATATCAAGGCCATATTGTTGATCAAAGCAGTCGACTCCTTTCAGGACTTCTTATTTATCCTTAGTGATTCAAAGCGCTGTGACTGAAAGACATAAAAATTCTATTTTCAGGCATAATCGTGTCGGTTAAAACGATTTTTTAACTTTTTTGGTAAAAGTTTTATAACTTTTGAACGAAAACAGATTTTTAAGCAAAATTTTCAGAACTTGTGTAAAATTATCTCAGCTACAAATCCATGAAAAGATGAAACAAAAACATCACTTTTTGGCTGAGTTATCGCCAATCTGCTAGGCGTCTATTTTTTTTTCCGCCTGTATCTTTCTGCAGCTCTATTTTCATGCACGTAATTTTCGCAAGTTTGACCGATTCGTCAAATAACAGGAAAATTTCATGTTATACAGTACTGTAAATCCAATTGAACAAGCGAGAGTCACGTATTAGTCCATTTGATCAGTCTTAAATCGGAAACAGAGTTTCTTTGGAAATGCGCCGTTCTTTGGAATGGCAGAAAAAAGACCATTGTTCGCTCGGCACCATCTGAGACAAAGACAAGAATAAACCTAAATAATTAGATGTTGTTCTCTTTAAATACAATCAAAATTCTAAACAGCATTCTATCAATTATTAAATAGCACGCGCTTAAATTATGTAACTATTAGCATTGACAGCTTTATTGAAAATACAGCTTCAATTTTCTCAGTAGTTTTATATACAAAAGTATACTTGATAATTTATATGATGTTTACATATTTAATACTCAACTTCTTTGGAAGTACCGATACTGAAATACAAGCACCATTCGCATCACCTTGCAGCCTAATGAATTATTTCACAAACAGAAACTAAACTGCTTTTCCATCAAATATTCTACTAATGTTCGTGTTTACACGAGGGTAGACACTTGCATCTTGCCGAGCACTGTTGGAGATGATACAATTTGTGCCATATAGAACCACAATCTTGTACTAAATCTTTAACTGAAACTTCAACAACATCTTTAAAGGAAACCGCATTTAAAAGTTAAGTTCAAAAAGCAATTCATAGACAAGAAAAGTTTTTATCGGCTGTGCCCAATGACGAATCTTAAAAGAACCCAATAAATTTTTTTTTTAAATCAAAGAAGCTTACCGAAGAGACCGGCCAAGCTTGTCAAAGGTCATCGTCGGGTTGTTCTTGATCTTTCCCCAGAGGTCCGCGATGGCCTTGGAGCGACCAGAGACGATCCGGAATATTCCCTCTGACTTGCTCTCCCACCGAATGTACTCAGGGTTGTACTGCGGGTTGTCGAGAAGATCACGCATGAACTTCCACAGGCGCATCTCTGCAAATACACATCGTTGCCAAATAACAACGAAAACCTACTATACCACACAAAACCTAATATACCACATCCAACACCGATTCTTCACTTCGATGAAACTAGTTGCTTATTTGATCTTATAGATCTATATAAAAATGTGACTATTTATTACATAAACTAACTAAGACTAACTAAACTAACGGCCTTTATGTTGCCTATGGTGTTAATGTCCATAACATTGGTTAGGAGTTTCTTGCGCCCTTGTGAGGACAGCCTTAAGCTGGATTTTATTACTGGATGCCCTTCCTGACGCCAACCAAATAAATAATTATCTGGGACGGGGTTAGCAGCTAGCGACAATTGCGTGTTTAACAGCCTTGCTGAAGGGCCTGTAACGCATGCTTCATAGTTGCGGGCACCTGGGAATCGATTCCAGGTCTGACCGCTGGTTGCTTGACCTCGATTTAAGTGCAATTTAAGTGCAATTTAATTTTGTAGTCCGATTTAACCAATGAAAATCTATGAGAGAATTGTATCTTATAATCTGATTGGTTGATTTGGACCACAAAACTAAATCGAACTTAAATCGAGGTTGAGCAACCAGCAGTCAGAGACTCGCGTCCGATACTTTAACCACTACACCACAACGCCTCGCGTGACTATTGACTATTTATTGTTTTGTTCTATTTTAAGCAATTAATCTTCGGCATGCGGATGTAAATTCGTAAGTGATCACATGCCTAAATTTGTCATCGCACACGAATACATCTACTGATCGCGCCTGGGACGTGGACATATTTAAACCTTTCTGCTGTTCGCATATATTTACGTGCCTTATTACATTCCTTATTGGCCAACAACAGATTTAAGATTTATTGTATTAACTTATGGTATTCTGTTTCTGCAGAGAGCACAAAAAAATCGAATGTATGAGTCAAAATCAGGCAATGCAATATATCACGCTGTACCATCTCACGCACATTTTTGTACAGTTTCAATTTGCATACCTCAGTGCCCCAGTACAATTATAAAAATACCCCTTGCTATTCCGTCATCATATGTTCGTGACTAGCTATGGCTCAACATTGCAGTCAAGTAACTTCTCTCTTCGTGGTCAACCAACTCAAATCAAATATGATTAAGCACAAGTAGATGAATTCATCATTTGTCTTTTTCTCGTCCATTTTCCGCGCAGCACAGGTTGGACGTTTGAAGCCACGGACACGTACCCTGATCCTACAAAGGTTTTGATCTAAAATAGGTAATTATTTTAATTATTACTATTACCTAGTTAATTATTACTGAAAGAGAAATTCTACAAAATGTGCGTGCAAAGTACTTTGGAAGTGAAGCATGGCCAGTGAAGGTGGAGGATCTTCAGAAATTAGAGAGGACAGAGAGAATGATGGTGAGATGGATGTGTGGAGTGTCATTGAAGGACAAGTGTCGAAGCGAAGATCTAAGAAAACGGTTAGGTGTCGTATGTATAACGGACATGATGAAAAAAGGGAGACTGAGGTGGTTTGGACATGTAGAACGCATGAATGAAGAAGACTGGGTATCTGCATGCCGATATATTAAGGTGGAAGGAATCGTTGAAAGAGGGAGGGGGAAGAAAACATGGAAGGAGTCGGTAGAGAGCGATATGAAGGAGCGAGGCACGAACAGAGAGATGGCAAAGAATCGAGAGTCGTAGGGGAGTCTCATCGTGGGAAACGTCCAACCTGCGTTGACACGGAAAAGTGGACTTAAAATGTAAATGAATTATGAGAATGATGAATTAATTACCCAACTAAGTGTTATTAAAAACAAAGAGTTGTTCATTGTTCCGCAAAGCAATGGGAGATTTCAATGGCTCAACAATGAATGGCACTCTCGCTTTAATAACAAATGACCCATTTAACGTTCCATTTACATTCACAGGCCACTATATACTAACCATCTCTTTTGTTTTTGTAATCATCCATGTATGTCCATGTATGTCCATGTATGTCCATGTATGTCTGTAACGTCCATGTTTTCAAACAGATTTAGACGTTTTTGTCCTAGTGAGGACTGATGGAGCTGGATTTCTATGGTCGGATGCCCTTCCTGACGCCAATCAAATAAGTAATTATCCGGCACGAGGTGTTGGTCAAAATAGCTTGTGGCAAAGCGCACCGTCCATAACAGTGATTCACAAAAATGACTCACTTGAGGGCTGTTTCGGCGGTTTGGCTCCGCCTTCCTCCGCCTCCATCTTCGACGGTAAATCCGATTCGGGCGCTTCCGTCTTGAATCTTTTCAGCATCGATGAGCTGACGCTGTCCGGCTGGGAGCGGAAGATATCCACGCTGTCCCGCCGGTCGTAGTTACGCTTTTCCGTCGTCGTCGTCCTTGACATAGATTCGACGGAGAAGGGAATGGTCGTGAGGGGCGCGTCCTTGAAGGAGTCGAGTTGAAGAAGCGCGCTGTAGCTCCATGAGCTCTCCATGTCAGTCTTCAGACCTGCCAATGAACAACATGGCGCTTAAGTTAAGTCGGAATATTCGACATTTCTCAAAGACGCTGCTTACCGTACTACGAGTATTGTGATTGAATTTTCTTCCATAAAATAATAATAAGAATAATAATAATCACAATTTTTGAATAATATAAAATTTTTTTTAATAATTAATGTCCACTGCAATGCGTTGCAGGCATGTCTGTATCGCCGTATCCATGTCAACATATGTTAGACGTTCATATTGAGCTGGGTTTTTACGGCCGGAAGCCTTTCTTGTCGCCAACCAGAATAATAAATTACCCTGGACGATGATTATCAGCTGGCGACACTTGTGTGTTTAACAGCCGCGCTGAAGGGCCTGTAACGCGTACTGTTTCATAGTTGATGGCGCCGGGTGTCGAAACCAGGCCTCTGTGGACTCTCCATCAGATGCCTCAACCACTACACCATACCGAGCGCTTCGCTGTGGTGTAGTGGTTACTGCTTACTTTCATTATCTATTTTTCTTCCAGATTAATGCTTATATCACCAGTGATGCAGTTATGCTCACATGCATGTGCTCATATACAGCAGATAGATTTTTAAAAACTCATCTCTCAATTAGACTGATTTAATTTTTTTATGCAATTTCCAAAACAGTGCCAAATTTAATTTATTTAAAAAATCAATCAACTAATAGATGGGACAGAAAATTTCATATACGTATATCGCCAGATTTATTTTTAACGGGCATAGTACTTAAGCCAAACATTATAATCTACTGCAAAATGGTACATCAAATTTAAAATGGACAGGAGTAGCATTACGCGTCAAACTGAACTCTGATGGCGTGGGCCTACGCGGTTTTGAAAGGCTATGAATAGCACTGCTCCTATTTTTAAACGGGCGGACGTAACGCTGCTAGCATTTTATCCGAAATGAACATTACTATGCGAATCACTCAAATATCTGTGAATACCATGATGTAATTGTCAATTATTTCAAGGTATATCTACAGGTCCTGATTTAGTTTGCTCTATCAAATGCTTAGAGAGAGAGAGAGGCTACATAAAAAAACTACAAAAAAGGAACATTTGAAGCACTTACTGTCCATTTCACAGAGGCTGAGGGGTCCGGTGATCTGCATTTCACCGTTGTTGAAGTAGTTTGCAAAATCACCAGGTGGCGTGAATTTACCTGCAAAACAATAAGCCCAATCTTACATTTTGCAGTTAAACGTGTTTGAATTTTAAATAGACATAGAATTTCAAGCAAATTACATGCTCGCTGATCGCTACACAAAATCGCATAAAGCTCTACAAATAAATGAAGCAATAAACAAGGGGATCAAACGGGAGAAAATTAAAGCGAATTTACGCTAAATCAGCCTGGATTATGCCTCAACATGAAGGCAGGCATCAGGAATCCATTAACATATTGCTCAGTGACACACTGTGACTGAGTGACTCACTGTGACTCACTGCAACCCGCTATAACTCAGTGACTCACTGTCACTGAGTGTGACGTACTATGACTCGGTAACTCACTGTGACTGAGTGACTCCCTGTAACTCAATGAGACTCCGTGACTCACTATCACTCCTTGACTCACTGTGACTCACAGTGACTCCGTGACTCACTGTGACTGAGCAGGTTCTGCAGAGAGTCGTACAGCGCCTCCCCATGCAGCGCGTCTCGCGCCACAAACTCCTCTCGCGCCATGCCGCACAGCTGCGCGCCTGTCAGCCCCTGAAATCTCTCGGCCATCAGTGACGTCACGTCGATGTCGCTCACCGACGCGAAGTAGAAGATCCAGTCGAGGATCTCACCAGAGTTCCACGCCTCGGGGTGCTTCTGCTGCCAGCTGTTTGTCTCCTTCGCCTCCGCCGGCCCTGCACAGGGCCCGCACCTAGTCAGGCGACGTTAGGTTCAGGCTTGCAAACTTTAAGGACCGCATCGAGTGGTCTAGTGGTTAGCACACTGGACTGCAGATCCAGAGGTCCGGGGTTCAAATCCCAATCGCCAGTTAGTGTGGCATAATCTAACACTACGCTCTCACGCCTCCACCTGGTCGCGAGCATAATACTGTACTATCAGTACATTTTTGTAAAGTGCGTTTTTCTCAGTAGCCTTGAGGCGCAGAGCTCAGAAGCCTCAGCAGTCTCGCAGTCGGGTGTATGATGAAAATAGCGCATTCTGGATGTTGGAGCAATTCACATTCCTTTTGCAAACTCTTTACAAGCTCTATTTCACCAGGGCTGAAAAACAAAAGTAAAATTACTACTTTAGTATTGGAGCTCTCCACGGGTTATGAAGTATCGGGCTAGCACGGCCACAGCATTCAATAGCTTATACCTGGCGTCAGAGCTGCCCTGAATGATATCATAGTTGATCTTGTTATACCGATCTTAGGACTGAGGAAGTTTATCTAAAAGCTAATCACAGTACAAAAGAGCCCCCTCATGTAGTATCAGTCACGAATAGGAATATCAGTCAATGACTTAGGCACAGCAAATATTTTGTTCAACATTCAATAATTACGACATCAGGGGTTATCAAAGATGATAGTACTGTGCACCAGGGGCCTGCTTCTCAGAGTTTCCGTAACGTTAAGCCTAAACCTAATCCTAAAAAAAGATTTGAAAAAAATTAAATCCAACCGCCGACCACCGTGACGTCATCATTCAGTTTATTGCGAGTGGCGCCGTGGCAGTACGGAGTTTAAAATAACTAAAACTAAAATTTGCGTAAGATTATCTTAAGAACTTCTGAAGACTAAAATTTGCCTATAAAGTTTTGAGTAACAGGCCCCTTTGTATTACAAGCACTCTGTTAATGTAATGGAGCACTTCATTCACCATGAAGGCGATGAAAAATTTCAAAATGAAGAATACAATTACTCTCTTGAACAAAAATCACCGCAAAATAATTAATGAAAAGCTCAGTTTTTTGCACCACAGCACCTAAAAGTGTGCAAAACTATACAGATATATATTTATATCACCAAAAAGGTTCAATACACAAAACAGAATTTCCGTAGTAAAATGATCAATAAACATAGTCGATAAAATATAAACTTTAAGCTAAACTAAAACCCTTTAAAAAACGTGCTTCAGTGCCTGTTCTAGGTATGAAGAAACATTCTCAAAATATTTAGCAAATCTTTTTTTAGCCAGACTTTACTTATTTTGCCAAATCAATCCTGTCGCATCCTGTCCCTTCTGGTGCACTGGAAAATATTAAATGTACTGTGCTGTTCAACACCCTAGAACCAGTAGTTGAACCTCTAAGGATGAAGGGTGAACAAAAATTTTGACAGACTTTTGCCAAACTGGAACCAATTTCGCAGAATACCACAGAATTTTTGTTTTTATAATTAATAGATATCTGCAGAACGCTCATATTTGATAGAGCGGCACAAATCACAAACATACACAGTGCAGAGTGCACCACAGCAAGGCGCTTTGGTGCAGTGGTTAAGGCGTCAGACTTTGAAGCTACAGGACCAGGGTTGAAGTCCCCGCGCCGGCAGTTATGAAACCATGCGTTACAGACCCTTCAGCAAGGCTGTTAAACACACAAGTGTCGCTAACTGCTAACCCCGTGCCAGATGATTATTTATTTGGTTGGCGTCAAGAAGGGCATCCAGCCGTAAAAACTCAGCTCCAACAGTCCCGATCAGGGCGGGCGAAAATGTGTAAACCTGCGTGAAAACATGGACATTAACTTACTACGACATAAAAAAGGAGGTCAGTTAGTTTAGGAAGTGCACACAAACACATCGAAACGCTGATATCTAACTAACGCTAATATCTAACTAATGCTAATATCTAACTAATGCTAATATCTAACTAATGCTAATATCTAACTAATGCTAATATCTAACTAATGCTAATCAAAACGATAGTACTTACCGCAAACAAGAGCGTTTCTGAAGGTCTGTTTGTTTTGTTATTTCTGTAGTTTTGTAGCGTGTACCATAAAGACCATAATACAGTCTAGTTCTGTCAAGAGAGCCGATACAGAACCGCTCCCCCTTCTTTAGTCGCCTTATACAACTCACCCAAGGAGCTCTGGCCTGCAAGCCAACTGTTTGTTCCCTGGCCTGAAGGGGATCGTTTCTAAAGGCGCAAGGCACCCAGCATCCGAAATTAACTTCAGCTAAAGAACCTTAAACAATAATCGTATGCTTTACATATATGTCGCAGCTTTTAAAAAGAAGACACCCGGCATTCAGCACTAACACAGACTAGAGAACCGTAAACAAGCTCACATTGGCACAGCAGCTCCTGCAGATGGTTATACAGCTGGTGTCCGCAGTCCTCGTTGAGCGCGATGAACTCCGCGCGGCTCATGCTGCACAGTGTCGGCCCGTCCACGCCCTACGAATGAAGACAAATGTTACCACGCCCTGAATGAAGACAAATAATAATATTAATCTTTAATTCGCCATCGAAGACAGATATCAAACAATATGATCAAACAAAAAAAATAAATCCGTATGACTGCTGGAAGCTGTGCGTACCTGGAAGCTCTCTCCCTTGAAGTACTGCCAGCGCACGCGGTCACGCTCCGCTTGGTAGAAGACCCAGTCGAGCACCTCCGTGTTGGACCAGAGGCGCGGCGCCGCGCGCTGCCAGCTCGTCGTGTCTGTGGACAACAACTCCACGATTAACGCTCAATTTGAAGGATCAGCGCTCACGGATCATAACTTATGCTAATTTTTTTGTATCCCCCCGCATTCGCAGGCTCATTTGAAAGTCAATTTAAATTGATTATCAATCAAATATAGCCAAGATTTAACTATCCTCATCTATCAAATATTTTAATATGAAATACATATCTTCCCTTCAGCGCAAGTCAAGAGTATATCCCTTGGGTTTTCAACTTGGGTCAAACTCTTGGGTCAAATCCTTGAGTCAAACCCTTGAATCAAACCCTTGGGTCAAACCCGTGGGTCAAACGCAAGGGAAGAGTATCTCTTGGATTTGAACACACAACTTCTCTCAACAAATGATTGAAGTTTTTCAAAAGGAGTTAAGAGGATGAGATTAAGCCGTATTTGTTCATAGTAACAGCTCAACGTTTGCTAAGTCTATGAGGATTGCTTTACATTTCGATGAAGATAGAAAATGAACAAAAAATGTTCTAGAATCAAGCCAGTTCTACGGTCTACCTCTCTTCAGATCCAAGTCCAAAGCGTGGATGTTCATTGTTCAGTGATGAGAAGTTTCTCTAAAAGTAAACAAATTAACTGCAATATTATCGATTTTTAATTTTAAGACCTCAAACCAAGGCAGTTAATAAAGTCTCAATTGTAAATTGTCTGCTGGACATTCATGCACATGGTTAAGTCAGTAATATAGATAGATCGAGCACCAATGTAGGTCCTTGAGCACTGAAACTTGAGCGCTATACATTCTTAAAATAAAAAGCTTTAATAAAAAATTTGTGTCATAAAAAGACTCCCATCGCGATGGCTTAAGCCAGAGTTTATTACTTTATCTCCACATCTTTATTCTTTTTGTAAAACTTCCACGCACTCGTACTGTCCAATTTGGTTTAATCTCCTTTTATATACAGACTCGTTAATGTTTTATGCAATTCATTTAAATAACGGTATCAATAATTTGCCATCAAATGTCTGCAGCATGTTTTTTTAATGCATGCGCCAAAACATATATTTTTAGTGCGCCAAACATATTCTTTGTGCGCCAAACGTATATTTTTTGTGCGCCAAACATATATTTTAAATGCGCAAACATATATTTATAGTGCGCCAATACATAATAATTAAATAAAATTTAAGTACACACTTATTTTTACAGACACTCCGATTCGATTATATTCCACACGGCATGTACCTAATTTCTACATGCGCCTTAGTACAGAAGTTTTACGCACTGTTCAAGTCAAATTCAAGTAGACTGCTTAAAAGTTATCCGATTATTAACGCTAACGCGATAGACATCGATAGCCTTTATTGAGCAGTAAATGGAAACACGATACAGAACGAACATACAAATATACTGTAACACGCCGCCAGTCCTATTATATACTAGTATGAACAAGGAAGTAGCGACCAGAGACCATCGATATATTTTACCACAATTATTGCACTTCTATCCTCTATGGGCTTTTGCTAGATAAGGGCAAGAGAAAGGGCAATCCTATGAAAAAACTCTTTAGCCTTTCGCCTAGCCACTAAAAAAACTTTATCGCGTTTGCGTAAAAAATGACCCGCAGCTCTTGGCAATATGAATGTGTCAGGGCAATCATAGAATATGTAATACTATCACAGTAGTCAATAAATAACTACGCTAATCATCCACAAGGTCTCACATAATTGAATCTGCTGCACGTTTAAAGACGTCGATCCTGGGAAGATCTGACCAATGTGGATAGAGTAGGAAGTGACGTAACAGACTTGTCCATTGTAAACAAAACAGGCGCCATTTTGATCTCGAGAAGTGGCTGTTAAGGTAACTTCCCAGTGCGGACTGAGGTTAAAGGAGCAGCCCAGAGCTCCCCGGGCGAGTCATAAAAGGCGACTAAAGAAGGGAGAGCGGTTCTTGGCTTGGCCCTGAGGCGCTAAACTGGACTATATAGTTGTCTATATGAGCCTACTAGTCTACACCTGCTCTGATGTAAGCTATCAAAATATTAGGAGCAATCAGAGTTTGAGTCATCTATCAGCTGTTCGATAATTTAACAGGTGCGAACTAAGCGCGCACGGATTAGATCAGTTTGGCGCACTTAGCGATAATATTTAAATTTAACTCCTTTCCTTCTTTTAAAATTCTCCCCTTTTAAATGTCTTCAGCATCAACTGTTGTCATGACAACTAACGGTCTACGACGCGGTGCTGTCATCTAGCGAATTAAATATTGCCTAAATGTTCGCGACAGTCTGAACACCGCTGTCATCAAGCGTGATCAAAATTGCAGCATAGAAAACCGAAAGTGGGCGTGGGCTTCGCATCTCCCTATGTCAAAGATCTCTGGATCTGACATCCCAAATATTTCTAAAGTCTAATAGCAATAATAAGCCAGTTTGCTATATATCGCCATAATGTGTCAAACATATTTGACTGTTTTGAGTTCTCCTTAATATTCTAAAGAGATTTATATATTGTATTTATATAAAATACAAAAGATTTGTATTCGATGTTATGTGCATGTATGTGTTCCCTGTGCTTCTTTGAGTGAAAGATATTAAAAGATAATTTAATTTTTTTTTTTTTTTTAACCCATTAAAAGATATTCATATACAACACAAATTTCATATAGGGACACCTCCAAATATATTTGCTTCATTATGTTGGAGATTCCAGAATTTATCTGTGCAGCCCAAAATGTTAAAAACAGAACACCCAGCGCTTAGCGGGCTTACTCAGCAAAAACATATCGCACTTATAGCTCAAACACAATATTGCATGAACAGGCATCATAGGGGTAGAGCGTGACCTTGGCTCAAAAACATGCGACACCTACTTTTTGAGACCAAAATTCGGAGTGGGACGCGCACTGAATTTTGGTGTCAAAAGCAGCTGAAATTGTTGCGTGTCTTTGAGCCTGTGTTATTTAGCTTAATTGCATTAATGCAGTAATTACACTTTGTCAGCCGTTTGTTTGTAAAATGCTATATTGTACAAATGCGATATATCACAACTATGGAAAGTAATGGAATGAGGCTCCATAGAAAAGCATCGCTTTTGAAAGCCGACTGCACTATAGGTCCCAACAAATGCACAAATATTAGTCTAAGTACTATCATAACAACTGTTTGAGATGCATCCACCGAATTGAAATTTCTCAATAAAAAATATTTTGTCAAATCTGTAGCGCTCGACTTCACGCAGATCCGTTTACTGGGAAAATCCCAGACCCTGCTAGCCCACGCAGCGTGAAGCAGCGGTGGCCTATCGTGATGGCCTATAGGTGATCTAGACTGGGGGCATCAACTGAGAGTATAGCACACAGTGCTAGAACCTGCGTTGTAATATACCAGACTAGCAATGCATGACAGCGGAATTACCAAAGTTATAGATTACTCAAACGAACAGGATGTCGTTTACGACAGAAACTGCTGGCTATTAATTCTATACGTCAATCGAACCATGTGATCACATGTATCGTTACGTTGCTAGCTATTGCTTAGAAAATGATTGGATGGGGCTCCAGGGAAAAGCATTGCTTTGAAAGCCAACTGCACTCTTATATGGGTCCCAAAAACGAGGAGTCAAAGTACATAATATAACCACTTTAATTTAAACCATTACAAATACATGTATACTAAATTAACGTACATGAAATTAACCAGGCTAAAAAAAGTTTAAAGGACCACGTAGTAACGTCCGGTTTTCTTTCTCTCTGGATTGTTTTCATCAAAAGCATCTCATAGATTCCCAAAAAAGTCTAAATTAATCAAAAACCTGGGAATGCTGCTGCGGTGGTGGGCACGTTCCCCGTGGAAAAGTGCGAGGTGAACTAGGGGGACAGTGATTGGGCCGGACCCAGGGGGCCCCTCCCAGTGACAGACTGACTTAAATCTGCTATTTGCATAGTAACACCTGTTCTGCATTTCAACTGATTAGATTGTATTTTAGACAACTTAGGCTATCTTAAATTAGCATTATACACAGATCTTATTTTGCTATCGGTGTCTATTTTAGTTCGTGTATAACTGTTTATACTGTATATAGTATTGCAAAATATATCTTAATTTTAACATCCAACTATTGTCTGGTACTCTAGGTTATCTTTCATGTGACGTTTTATTTAGTATGGCTGTTAATTTGGTATATTTTTACTAAACTATTAAAATATAAATATCATCAAAAATTAATCTCGTAACTTAATAGCTTGTCAGGTTAATTGCTTGTAAGGTTGGCTCTTGGATGAATTAACCTGTAATTAACTCCTGAAATTGTTCTGAACTGTACAATGCAACTCAGAACCAAATACAACGTGCCCATTGTTCAATGTTATGCCAGACTGAAATTCTGTGATATTTCCAGGTTGTCCGGATTTTGAGACACTATATTTTCAGGTGTTCATGCTCTTCTTAAGTGTTCTGCCACATGGCAGGTCTTTGGTGTCCAAACCTTCCACCCTAGCCGATCTTTGGCCCTTCTCTTCATCTCCTCATGCGATTCCTTCCCAAGCAGGTCGTCTATCAGCCCGATCCGTGGCCTGCGCGGACCTCTCTTTCCCTCCATCCTGCCCCCTATCGTATCTCTCCGCAAACCCTCTCCTCTCATTACATGTCTCATCTAGTTATTTTTGTTTTTTTTCACTTCCATCATAGTCCTTGTTTTCCCCACTCACAACACTTCTTCATTCGTTATCTTCTCTGTGCAGCTCATTTTTAAATTTTTTGACTGAAAGTAATAAAATTTTCTAACATTTGTGTGACATTTCCTTTGCAGCAAATTTTCCGACATTTCCATTCTCCATTCCTCTCTATACTCACATTTCAAATGCTTCTTTTCTAGTTTAAGTTTTCACATTATATTCGATTTACTTTGAGCACATTTCTGACAAATTTGCACGCTTCAGTTGATGACGATGTTCAAGAAAATAGACATAGTATTAAATTGAGTAAGTAACATATCATAAATTCACGATAAAACTACACAATAATCGCTTTAAATTTTTTGATTGACCAGTAATCAAATTTTCTGACATTTGTGTCACATTTCCTTCACAGCTAATTTTCTGAAATTTCCATGTTGACTCTATTTTTCAAGTTGCTAAACACTTAACATATTGAACGTTTACATCTTATTACATTATTATTCTGGACAGGATTTGGCCAGCTAATCGCAGTGCTCAAGTGTCGACCTAGTGCATCCACTCAGTTCACAATTATTCACAAATGCAGATTGATTATAAAATATTAAAATTGACAGTTAATTTTTTTTCGAATAAAGTAAGATTTCTTTCCCAAAAAATACATAATCAAAATGAAATCAATCAAAAAATTAGCTCAACTTCAATCTTGACCTAAGTCCTAAAGAGTAATTGTAATATTTATACATACAGTATTTATGAGTCAATCATAATCAATCAACATCATAATATCAACATAATTAATGTTGACAGAGTTGGAATGAATAGATCCAAACAATACGCTCAAAAACAAATACGCCGACAAGATTCACATGCAAAGAAGACGAGGCGTTGCGGTAAATTATGACGGTCACTTTGCGCATCCTTTGGCAAGGTGGTCTAAATTCATCTGCCACGTCCCCGATGACGAGATCGGACGCCGAAACGGACGTTAAACTCAACATTTTTCTATTATAATTATTATTATCTTGACACGGGTCTAGATTATTTGGCCACGTTAACTGTTCACAGGAATAGGGTATACAATACATATCAGAGTTATATAGTTAAAAAAGTAAAACTGTTTATTCCTTTTTGTAACCTGTGATAATGCTAATTTGTTTCTCCTCTTGTACAAAAAAGTCTAAGTATAAGTTTATAAGACCAAAGGTTGATGGTCTAAAATGCCTTGAACATTGACATTCCATTCCAGATAGTGATGAAGTTTAGCTGCTGCCTCAAATGGATCGAAAAGTACATGAAACCTTCTTAGTAGTGGTGCGAGAAGGAAGTCAAACGAAACTTTTGTTTTCAATTTTTTTTAGAAGCTTACAAAGAAGTCCAACAAAATATAAAGTAAAGCTTGAACATATTCTTAGTCACAGAAGTGACAGGAGTCAGAATGTTTAGCAAAATTGAATGAAGATAAAAACATCATAATGCGGACTAGCCATCTACAATCACATGCGGTGAAATATTATCTTAGATACAATTTGGCAAACAATAAATTTTACAACTTTTTTTATATTTTGAATATTATATTTTAATTTTTTAGCAGGATAACGTCGTTCAAAATATCCTGCAGAACTTTCCCTCAGATAAACTGATGTAAATTTACCTCCCTGGAAACAATTATTTTTTTGTCAAATTGAAATTTGGTAAAACAAATCACGACACAAACGAAATATTCAGACGATACCTTTCCCTAGACATTTTTGGTCATCAATCACGCAGGCCTATCTTTCGATCAATTTTAGAAGGGAGATAAATTTACATCACTTTTTCTGATGGAAAGTTCTCGCAAATATTTAGTCTAATATCATCTTGCTGATAAACTTTGACACATTTGTTATTTCAACAAATGTTTCTTCTGAAAAGTTTTTACTGACAACTTTGCAACAAATTTCATCGGATATTTCGTTCTTGTTACCTGAATTGTTTCGCAGCATTTCACTGCTATTAATCTCTGTTCAGTTTCAATGAATATTTGCTCGGATTCACATGGTTAGCAAATTTTAGTTAAGTTTTACTAGTTAATATTTTTGTGGGACCAAATTCAAATCCCCCGAAAAACTTGAGCGGCAAAGTTTCGTTCAACAATTTAAGTTAAAAACAATTTCGTCCTTAAAACATTCTGTAAACTCTCTCAGAACATTAACAATACAAAAATAACTTTTGCAATCCCATATAATATCAGATTACTAAATCTGAATGTAATTGATCCAGGATCAAATTTCCTGGAATCTGATTGGTTACGAGACAGGCTTGATCTGCCGATAGCAAAATAAAAATAAAAAATTGAATTGACAGTTTGCTAAAATTGCTCTCATTTTGCGAATGACGTGCAATTTTCTATAGATCCTTATGTCTACAAGTTCAATCACTGGTTCCATATGATGAGCAGAGTAATCAATTTACTATGTACATTTCAGGGTACCCGAAAGGAAGGCTGACAGGATTGATTTCTCAAAAAAAGTAAGGCTTGGTTAAAAGAAATCTTTGGCACATTTTTAATGAATTTTTCATTTAACTCAGAACAGCCACTGATCGCGGCTGTGTAGCTCAGTCAGCTAAGGTGCCAGTCCATCGTGCGCGGTTGTGTGTTCAAGACTCGACGGCTACCAAGTAGTGGCGTTGGACAAACTATTCGCACGTACAGTGTCTCGCTCGACTCAGGCATAAATGGATACCAGGCCACATGTCTGAGGGAGATCGGCAAAGTGCATCAAAGCAGTGGGCTCCGTCTCATGCACAGTGGATGATACCTAGCTATTCCTTGCCCGCTCAAAACGCCGCTAAGGGGATGAGCTCCTACACTACAAAGAGTGTTACTGGTTTCAGTAACAGCCTACGCGTTAATCTTCTTCTTGTTATCGGTCAAAGCCCAATTTGTTCCGTGAGCATGAGCTCAACAATTTAATGAAAAGACAGTTGAAAACTTTTGTTTGAGCATCTTCCACCCGCAAGAACTAGAGGTGAATGCCACATGATTCTATAGACATTAACTAGCCCCATATCAATACACTACGATATAATTTATATATTAATATCATACATAGGTAACTTACATCACCATGCATTATTAAGCATATATATTAGTATACCGATGGTGTAACTAGTTTAGAATAAATCGCTAAGTATAAAACATTAAGTCCTATCAAGGTTACTACGACATAACACGCACCTGCTCAGTTGATCTGGAATACGTTCACTATGAAGGTCTATTTCTGGACCTGGAGCAACGCCTATTTTTTTAAACTAACTTAATTACAACTAACTAGCAAACACAGCAGAGCAAAATGTCACATCAAATCATTTGCCTACTCTAATCAACATCAACCTTTATTATTCTCAAGCCCATTAATCCTTGAAGTCCTTGCGAGTTCAACGTTCAATGATCTGAATTGAACAAAATACTGGCGGCCAGATAAAATCGATTCTGAACTGATACGCTATTTTTGCAGCCGAGTGTCAACTTTGATTGAGAATCTATAATAGGCTCACGTAGGCTGTAGCCTACAAGGCTACAATGCGCTTATTCTGTTTCCGCGAACGGGCACCTGTTTACAAACATTGACGCTGACGGGCGCTCGCATTCTACGCCAGTGGACTATTACAAATTTTCATTCGACAAATCAGAATATGCTACACAAAAGCGTTTTAGTTAAATCTTTGTAACACGAGGTCGTATTTGACAAGAGAAAAATTGAATACAAGTAGACTATATTTTAGCCGCATAACAATGCGCTAACGCGGAAGTTTTCGGGATTTTCCAACAGAGGGTCCTCAGGCACTATGATTGGTTACCTTGCCTGACCACTGCCATAGTAACTAGATAAGGTTTTTAGAGAAGACTTTGGAGAAGACTAGAAAGGCTTTTCGACCTATTTGGACCACTGCGCTTGCTGCCTTTCTTATCTAGCGAACAACGACCATTTTATTTCATAGAATTGTGTCGGCCATTATTTTAGTAATAATGAATAATGTGAAAGAAGATATGTGACGAAAAAGACAATGTGAATGGACACGTTCAGATTGAAAACGAGCTGTAGGTTATACAAGGTTATACAAGCCAATCTAACGACGTCAGCAGACGCCCCAGTTTCTTCAAGCCTATTGTATTCTACTGCACGGTACGATATACAATGCATTACAATACTGTACAATACATATATATGCCGTATGGTTGAAACCATAATCATACAATAACACGACAGCATATACTGTATATATTTTTTATTACGGCAGGCCTACATATAATAACTATAGTAATCATCGTTTTTGGCGTCCATTCTAATGCGCTGCAGGCAAGCCTGTAACGCCGTGTTCCATGTTAACACGGGTTAGACGTTTATATTGGAGCTGGGTTTTTACGGCCGGATGCCCTTCCTGTCGTCAACCAGAATAGGCTAATAAATTACTCTGGGCGATGATTATCAGCTAGCGACACTTGTGCGTTTAACAGCCTTGCTGAAGGGTCTGTAACGCCATGATTTCATAGTTGCAGGCGCCGGGACACGAACCCAGGTCCTCTGAACTCGAAGTCCAACGCCTTAACCACCACACCACAGAGCATCGCTATGTATATACATGTATATACATAGCATATAGGGGCATTTAGGTAAAGATGTACCCCCTAAGAACAAATTGTCGTCATGAGTGCCATTGCAAACTTTTGTTCGATTTTGTTAGTGATATCCATTTGTAGGTGTAACCCCATCATGGATTTGGTCGTATGTGGTGGAAATAGTTATAAATCTCAGAGTTATTCAGGAA
>JAQIWG010001616.1:0-23618 GCA_034695025.1 Chamaedrilus cognettii | reverse complement strand
CCATCTCCGTTTGCATGACATATTCTTGGTGCGTTAAAAGTGCAATATACATACATACATACATACATACATACAATGATTCAATACCTGAAATTTTTTACAACTTTAATCAGCATCGGGCAACTTCAATCAAGGGGGGGGTATGTAATTTAAGGACCGTGTAGTGACGAATAATATTAGGCCTTCAGTCCGGTACTGTGCGAGAGAGCCTCCACACAATCGCGCCTCCTTTTTTGTCACTTTTAACGACTCGCCCGGGGAGCTCTGGGCTGCAAGTCTATTCTTTGTTTCCCGACTTGCAGAAAGTAAGGACCTTATGCATGCTATAGTACTTCAAGCATGCTTCGTCGCAGTGTTCTGTTAGGCTGCTCGTTATTATCAAAAGAATATATTATTTTAGTGATGAGCCCAGGATGACCGCTTCCAAAAGAAATTAATGAAAATAATAACGGCATTGCTCTTCTAGGCGAGATTGATGAATGGGAATAAGGCGACCATGTGATTGCCTGGAAGCCAGAAGAAGGAGAGCATGAAAGATAACCTATAATTGTAATGATGTAATCTCTATGCCATTATACATAGTATTTCGTGTTTATACTTTAGATAGAAATACAACTATTCTATTAATCCCTGCGATAAAATTGCAGTTTTGGAGGGGAAACGAGCTCTCAGGTTTGATGACGGGATGCGGATTTGTTGGTCGCGGCAACGTGCCACGTGTGAAAACGAAGCATTTTGATTTTTATCAATGTCCAGGAAAGCGGCAAGACACGTGTGTATTAAAAATGTTCGAAGGGGAAGGTGGAAGCCCGCAAGGGCTGAGATAAAAATTTCGTTTGGACTAGTACGATTTCGTGGTGATTCCGCATGAGCAGATAAGATACATCATACACAAGCCGATTTTGCGTTTTTCTTTATTTCGCCACGAATGCGAACAATATAGCACAACATGAGCAAGCAGCTCGATACAAAAGTTAATAATATTATGGATCTAGGTCAAATAATTTTGTATTCGACCTCCGATGGCGTGCAGGTTCAACATTCAATACTAAGACACTCACAAGTCAATAGTTCACAACTTTGAAACTATTATTCAGAATGACGCTAAATTTGACTCAAATATGACCAATTGATGGTGGGCTTTTATGTGTGCGAAATGTGGTCATCACAGGATTTGTTTTGTTATAAATTTCTAAAGACGCCGAATTGCTGCATTTTTAAAGCAAGTATCACACCAGTTTTCACTAGCTCATCATAACTTCGAAACTGATCCCCAGAATATAATCACACTTGACAAAAAGTATAGATATTAGAATGGCTAATTATGCGTATAAAATGTAACCATATAGGCTAAATAGTATTAGTTATACATGAAAAGTTCAAGGGAGGCCGTTCTTTTGGCGTACCCTGTATTGGCTATGTAACCTACATGTATATATGTAGAAATAGCGAACGGTATCAAGTGGTACTCATCGGATGCTATGCCTGTCGACAATCAGTATCAATATAAAGTCTCGCAGTGTCTTTCAACGATTCATCTTGAAAAACAGAAGCACAACCGAAAATATAATGATCCTGCCCTTCAATGCTTCATATTGAAAAACAGAAGCACAACCGAAAATATAATGATCCTGCCCTTCAATGCTTTGCGCCTATCATGGATATAATGCTCACATGATTCTACAAAAATATCTTAAATTTAATTGACACGCTATCGGATCCATTTTATTGAAGACTGGAGGGCGGTCTAGCTTTTTGTTTTTAAGCCAACGGTTCGCCCTTTATCTAAACCGCTGGTGACGCGTCAAATGCCATAAAGGTCGACTTGAAGGTTAAAACCACAGACGCGTTAAACGCTCATGGTTCTCTGCAGAGGAATAGAGGAATTATGAGCAAGCGCTCTTTACAATAATATTCATGACCCTGCAGCTGCTCGCGCACGTTTTTGCAGATTATGCATAGGCATAGATGACGAAATCTGCGCATTTTATATTTTTGCGTGGATACGATTTTACATGCATGAAAACCCATCTCTGCCTCAAGGCTCGATAAACATCACGCTTCCTTTTTAAATCCAAGGTTTTTCGACTAAGGCCATTAATCGCGTGAATTCGGCTGCGACACAAATAGATCACGCGCAACTGTGGTTCAAGGAACTGTTACTGCAGCCTTGATACGGACTATAATGAGAACTTTTTCGCTTCAGCCGGATACGATCGATCAATTAAGTTTCTTCTTCGCTGTGGACATTCGAGAAGTCGCAGTCTTAAACGTCCAACGAAATTGTAGCCGCAGCGGTTGATAGAGCCGGTCTCTGCAGCGCGACGTGCAATTATGGACCCGCGCACGCGATGGGGCTGCGTGAAGGGAGCTTCTTCAGCCTTCAGCACGCAACGGTAACCCTCATAGTTGTCCCGCGATCAAGCCCAGCTCAGAATCTATTACGTAGCGTTCGCCCAGGCGTGCAAGCCCGGGCTAATTAACCTCGAATCAGCGATTCGATGCGGAGCTTATCGAATTAAACCTAGGCCTATCCAAATGATGACCAAGACTTCACTGCAGCGAAATACGAAGCCCAAGGTAGAGTTATATTCGCACGCAGTGATGCAAAAACCTTGCAAGCATGAAAATCGGCACCAACAAAAATACATTAAGCATAGGCTATTTGAAATAATGTAATTCACGAAACGCCGAAAAGTCCTGGTCACAAATTTCCATTTCATGACCAAGGCCAAGACCACGACTAAGACTTTAATTTCAGGACCATAACCAAGACCAAGACCAACACCAACACTTTAGCCTTTAGACTTTGATCTTGTCGATCAAGACCAAGGCCGTGGTAAACGAGGCCAAGATCATGATTAAACTTTTACTTCAAGACCATGATCAAGACCAAGACCAAGACATTAATTGACAAGATCAAGATCTTTAAAAGTAAAGTCGAATCAAGTCGAAGACACTCGACATCAAGACTTTAGTCTTGAGACAACACGACTGCATCAAAGCATGCCAATCAGACGTCTATTCAGGGCCGGCATACGCGGGGCATGATATGCCTCCCACGCCACCCTACCGGAGGAGGGGGGGAGGGGGGGGGTGGAGGGGGGGCACGGTTGTCGGGCCCACTTGAGGAAGAGCATTTATTTTGACATACGGTAATAATTTTGTCTGAAAGTCACATTATGGTATTTCGTCATGATGCCTTGCTGCGGGGGGAGGGGGCACCAATCAGGTTAAAATGTTTAGTTTAAAGTTCCACGGCTTGCATGAGTAAATTAATCGAAGACACTGCGTCAAATTATTCTATCCCTACCCCCGGTCGTGGGTTGTGCACGGACGAAAAAATTATTTTCTGGAGAACAAATGTGACTCTGGGGAGCCCATATTTAGTTTTCGGGGGGGGGGGGGGGCGGACGGAGTGCACTAACGCCGACACTGCGTATATATAGTGAACGAGATGCAAGCCATCACGCGTGCCGTGCAATTTGTCAAAGTAAAGCAGACTAATTCTCCTGCCGGAAGCGTAACCTATAAGCCTAGTTCTCAAAGGGCTGTTGACAGAATTCAGGAGAATTAGAATGAAGGGTTTACGATGGAATTATAGCGTTAGCTTTCAGGAAATGTTTCAAGACAAGTAGGTCATGGGCCGGGTTACGTTTAGTATGGGTAGTACGCTCAAAATAATTTTTTTTTCAATTGTACGCTTTGTTTGAAACGAGCAAGCATAGCATTGTGCGTGAAAAAAAACCGCGCTGGCGTAGGTCTACGCGGTGTTTAAAAACTACTTTTAGAAGAAGCACTGTTTTTTGGAAGGTGCAGACTGTTTTAGAAGGTGTCGACTGTCCTAGAAGAAGCACTGTTTTAGAAGGTGCCGACTGTTTCAGAAGGTGCCGACTGTTCTAGAAGACGCACTGTTTTAGAAGGTGCCGACTGTTTCAGAAGGTGCCGACTGTTCTAGAAGAAGCACTGTTTTAGAAGGTGCCGACTGTTCCAGAAGGAGCCCTGTTTTAGAAGGAACATGCGCGATGACTGTTTTTTTAAGGCTATAATTAACTCTTGTTATGGGCCTGGTTCTTGGACTAAAGCATAGGCTTTGCAGACATGTGATATCGGCGACTTCGCAGCATCACATTATATTAAATCGAAAAGAAAAATGGACCTTTTCCCTTCCCGAACTGAATCTTTCCTTACAAACTCGCGACCGGGGGGAGGGGGGAGGGGCTAACGCCGGCGCTGTCTATAGCTTATTATCGCGCGCTGCCTCCAAGCTCAGTTAGCGTTATAGGCTATTCGTGCTCGTCCGATAATTGATTTGCGAGGTCTTTTGTGCGACGGCACGGACGGGCGTCTTGAGGACACCAGGGTTGGTCAGAATGCAGTCCGTTCTAATTTACTCACTCACAGGCGCTTCAGCGTTTTTTCACCCTTTGCATGGTTATTCTGGCTTGAGCAGCAGTGCTGAGTTCAATCACACCTCATGACGTGCAGCGTTGTGTAGCTTTAGTCGCATGCATCAATTTTGAATTTCTACGATATTAAGAAAATCGACGATATTTGGATAAATTATATATTTGTACATTTGTATATTTGTATATTTATATTAGTATATTAGTATATTTGTATATATATTATATATTATAAATTATATTTGGACAAATTAGATAACGCTGAAAAGCCGCATGGGGGGGGGGGGTGCTAATGAAACTTTTCCGGCCAATAAACACTAAAGTTATCTTGACGGGACTAAACGTCATCCGGTTGGCTTATTGTACGATTATTATATAACATGCTAAACCACCCACCCACCCCATATAACGCCTCCTAACAAAATCGCTTACCACCCACCTTAAAGCGTTATCTAATTTGTGAACGGCCCCTATACCTCATCATTTTAATTAATTTATTCTAACAATTATAAAACCGTGCATGATTAAAATAGTTATCGTAAAACATGATATTGAATCGCAATTTACAACGGTATAGCCATGGCCTAAGTTTTAAAACTATGAGCAAACCATAAGGACTAAGCAAAAATGGGCTAAGCCTAAGCTAACACTCTTTGCTGCAAATCCATCGGTCATGAGTTCATTCGGAAGGCAAAAACCTTCTGTCAGCACTTCGCCCTCCTGTTCGCACTTCGCCCCCCTCCTTCGCCTGTTGCTACATAAAAAAATTAAAACAACAAACTACAACAGGTTTTATGTTATTTTTTGGACCTTCGGTACTGCGTTTCCGAGGGACTTACAAAAAATAGATGTAAACGTTTTGCTCTGAGACGGCTAGCCCTCGGAAATACAGATTATTATTCTTGAAACATTATTCTACAACAGGCTCATGTTATTTGTTACGAAAACTATAATTAACATTGATGATTAGATAGTAGACATGTCATACTTTATATAGAAACATTAAACGCATTAAACAGGATAATAATCCAGTTTAAAACATTAAACGGGATACATAGGCTACTATCCGTTACTAAAATAGTTATGTCATAATGTTGCTCCGGCTATAGCTTCTGCGTCACTTACGATTACAATGTACCAAGGTGTCAAAACTTACAAGACGAATGTAACCGTATTGTCAAGCTCGGCTCGGCATCAGCCGCAGTACCAAGGCACCGACTCATGCTGCCCTGCTTTGTTGTAGATGGCTATAGCGTCCATAAGCTGTTTGTGCCGGGGGACTGGACTCGGCGAGAGCCTGGGGGAACGCGCTGAAAGGTTTAATTCAATTCAACGAAGACGCGCGAACGAGTGGAAGTGGTCAGGGGCTTAGGGCGCGTTCGGAGGAGGAATAGTCTACAACCAGTGATCTCACTAGATATGAACTATTTTTTTGATCGTTGTCCATAAACACCGGTGTACAGTTGCTGTTATTGTGAGTTTTTTTCTGTTGTTTAGGGACCATGTGTAGCACAAATTAAGGCTATTATATACAGTCTGGTTCTGTGCAAGAGAGCCGGCACAGAACCGCTCCCCCTTCTTTAGTCGCCTGTTACGACTCGCCCGGGGAGCTCTGAGCTGCATGCCAATTCTTTGTTTCCCGGCCTGCTGGGAGCGTTATTTTGAGTGGATTTAGACATTTTATCAAGTATGCCTATTTTGAAAGCTGAGGGGGGTGCCAGAAATTACAGGGGAGGGGGGTTTACTTAAATTTCAGGATCGGTGCATTCAGAGTCGACGTTTATAGGGGGTGTGTTCCAATTCAGATTTTGTAATTGGGGGTGTTCCTCAAAAATGGGGGGAGGGGAGTGTTGGGGGAGGGGGGGGGGGGGGCGGGAGGTGTAGGCGGGTGTTGGATAAGTTCCTGAGTGGATGTTTTAAGAGATCAAATAGGCATAGCTGACCGTGACTCGCACCGACTCGTAAGCGCTTCATTGGCTAAAGTTTTCTCTTTAAGTCCTTCTCTTTTGAGTCATTTTCTTTGGAGTCCTTCTCTTTTGAGTGCCTGCGTTCAAGACAAGATTCATCTCCGAGGAAGTCAGATCTGTTGGATCATGATCAATGACACGATGATTGATCGAAATGCACACTTGAAATAATTAATTCAGAGAAGGATGATTTAATTCAACGAGCAGTTGAGTCAGTCAATGGAAGCTTGTCAGCCAAGAGAAAGGCGGCAAGGGCATTATTGCTATAGCGTAGCATGATTCGACTTTCCATGCAGTTCAATCATGAGTTTTAATTGAGTGATTGAGTGATTGAGTGATTGAGTGATTGAGTGATTGAGTAGGCTCATAGGCTTCACATAAATTATCGCCCATGACACTTTCATCTGGTATGCAGCTGAAAAGAATAAAATTATGAAAGCCACATTTGCAGTAGTCGTTATGTTGAAACCCCCATGAAGACCGCATTGCAGGCAATTTGGTCAACGCTTATATAGGCCTGCATGCTATTTAACTAAGCCTCTTCAAAGGCACTAACAGAACTTAGAATACATGTATGCCCATATACTTGAATCGTGCACAAGTTTGAAGACATGCTGAGGATGCACTGATGTCGGTCAATAGGCCAAGGCCTGTAACCTTGAGCGCACAAGACTCAGTTACTGTGCATCAGCTTCAACTCAATCGATTAAGCGAGAAACCACGAGGCGTCGCTTTAGACAGCGGACGATTATTTAGCGCTCTCCATCGGCTAATAGCGATCTTAAAGGTAAGAACAAGCATAATTGTGTGTATACGTGTAGGCATACCTGTAAAAGTACATAGTTGGATTAACATCACATGTTGAAGAAGTTTCAAATTCTTACCGATTTATGCTATATCAATATTGATATGTCGGGTATTATTGTGTCGTTAAACAGACCGATAAGCTTCATTTGAGCGCTTGAGTACGACAGTACACTTGTACGTGTAGGTGTACGCGAAGGATTGTTGTAAGCCTATTTATTTCACGCTGATCGCTGTTGTGTTCCTTTGCGGTGAAAGAAAAGATTCATGCAATATAAACAATTGGTAGGGCGTTATATGAGGTAAAAGGTATGACCTTTAAACTGTGATAAATGTACATGCACTTCGATGTTACCGGGTCTGTACTGTAGTACGGGCGTATTGCGCTTCACAAAAAGATCAGTTGTGTTATTTACGACGCTGGATCCTTTCAACTGGGGGGCCGGGTGGAGAGGGGGGGGGGGAAGGGTTCAAAGTCGACCCTCTAAATGCTTTTTTTCGAACTGGGGGATCGGGATATGTAACTAATCCCGTTTTTCATACGTGCAGGCATATACAGAAAGGACACACTCTTAAATCGCGAGTTAACTCCTTACAAACTAAGCAAGTAATTCGACCTAATTCTGCGTTAAATTACGTTTATGCAAAAGTGGATCAAACACCTTTAGGCAATCCAGGCGTTTCGATCAGTGGTTGCGATAGTTTTCAATATTAAGTAAAGTGTCAACGACGTCAGCGATGTCGCTGGTGTATCGCTACGCTATCCTCTCAAACAGTAGTTGTCAAAGTGCCGCCGCACGCGTGAACCAAAAGTGCATCAAACGTGACCCGCCATCACTTCTTATGTGGCACTCAAAATCGCTGCAGAATGGCTACATTAGCCCTGGGCGATGTTGCTAGGCGTGCCACTGTGGCACTTGCCGATTTCTAATTTGCCCGTAAATATTCCTAATGCCAGAAAAAAAGTAATCGCCGGTCCCTACCCTCGCCCACCTCCCTCCCATCGTCAGTTCTGAAACGAATAAAAAAGTAACCGTCCCTACCCCTCCCCCCCACTCTCTCCACTCGCCCCCCTCAACAGTTCTGCACGAGAGAGGCAGCCTAATTTGCTAACTTCCTCCTTTATCAATGGCACGCGAGGCTTTGTTAAATAAAATTGTTGCGCGCTGAAGAAAAAGCTTGAAGATCGCAGTGACTGCTCCCAAGAGAAAATAGAAACTCCTTTCTCCCGCAAAGTGCTTTGCGATAGGCTACGACAGTGAACATAACACCTGAAGAATAAATGCGCGCTTGAAACAAGTGCCATTGTAGGCTTGACAAATGCGCTTGGTATAGAGCACTGTTGGGCTACCGCCTGAACCACTGCGTCGGCGGTTAATATGGTCTTCTTCTGATGATCCGATCCGCTGAGAGCAGACACGAACGCAGTTATTATCTCTAATAGTATTCACCGACACAAGTCAGTAACTTAACGGACTGATGCGGCTAAGCTTAAATTTGTTCACCAGGGTATCGGAGTAATTATTATGCATAAGCCTGCTGTACGAAAAGCAGCTTCAGAATATTTGTCGATTACGGTTTGAAAAAATAAAAAAATCGTTCACAGTGCTGGGCGGCAATAATGTTTTGAGCTTGAAGCGCGGGACAAAATCAATGCTAAGCGAATTTCAATTAGGACAAAATAAAATCGATTCTCGCTGGTACTCACTGCATTCTAGCTTGCATCGACACAATTTCAGATTGTTAGAAATAATTTTTTTTCAGGTTCTATATTTTGCCAGTTCTAGGATAATCTACAGGGATATTCGTTTTGGCTCAATAATCACTGTTCGTGCGTCTTGCCGCAAGCAACCATGCTGCCCTGGGTTCGACTCCTCGCGTTGTCTGCCGCCGCTGTGACGGTCCTCCTTCACGTAGGGCCCTCTGCCGCACAAAACCTCACCTGCTACACGTGCGACACCAACGCGCTGACGGGGGCGGACACGACGGACTGTCTCGTCGTATCGGCAAACACGAGCACGAGCTTCGGCTGCGCGGCTTGTACGACCACGGCTGTGACCAGCACAGCTACCGGTAGACTACACTACGCTCAGCGGCTAGACATTGACAATGCACTTGTTGAGCGTGTTCTGGAAATGATAGGTGGTCAGGTCGCGCGTTATTGTTACGCAAAGTAATGTAGGCCGACGTGTACAATAGATTACACGAATTAAAATTTAAACGCTAGGCTTATTAAAGTTAACGATTAGTATGCATATTTTATTCGATGACGGACTGAATATATTTTAGTCGTTAGGCGGACAGAATTCCACCAGGCCTGGTTTTGAGTTTAGAAGCAGTCACGTACAATGCACGTTCCTTCAGCGCATACAATTAGATAAATGCATAACATCAGATCTGCAGATTGACCAAATCTGATCGGTATTGACATCAGGGTTAAGTTTAACCCCGACAAAACATGCGTAATTCTCGGCTGCTCCTTCTCAAATAGGCGTAGTGCAACCGCTGAGCCTTTGAAAATCGCAAAAAATGCAAAGATACGCAAAAAACTCAAAAACCGAGACCGATAGTCGATTTTCACGTGTCGAGGCCACTGCGCCCGCCCGTTTCAGATTAGGTGTACGATTTGAATCTAAGCATCAACTTAGGCGTACGATCCCTGCTAAACTTAGCCCTGTGCATTTTATTGATGCAGGCGTGACCGCCTACGCTCGAGCTTGTAGCGCAGCGAGCACGGCCACCACGCCAACCTGCTCCGGCATAACAGCGACCACTACCCACACCAGCATCTGCACCTGCGTCACTGATTTCTGCAACGCGGCGCTCTTTTCCGCGCTCGGGACAATCAGCTGCTACTCGTGCAGCAGCGTGCCCTACATCGACAACGGGTGCGGGGCGGTCCTCAATCCATACTCCGTGTACGTCACCAAGGTTCAGGGCTGTACGGCCTGCTCCAAGACAAGCTCCAGCAACGCAGGTCAGTGTATTGGGTTTACTGCAGGGTCTAGAACTTAGAACTATTTTTGTTACCGCTGATTGCTCGACCTCGATTTATGTTCGATTTAATTTAGTGGTCCGAACTTACCAATCAAATTATCCAATACAATTCTCTCATAGTTTTTCATTGGTTAATTCGGACTACAAAATGAAATCGAGATCGAGCAACCAGCAGTTAGTGTTTTTTTTGTCTCGAAGGTGTGAACAGCAATGATTCATGCTTAATTCATAAATTGTAGACCGTCCTACATGTAGAATATCTACTGTAAAACAAGAAATTTTTGCGCGCATGTAATTTGGCAAATTCGATTTGGCAACGCTCGTGAAAATTGTGAAAATAAAGCTGCAGAAGCTATATCACGGGCAGCACTCCAAAAGCACAAAAATTAAGTGTAGCAAAATTTCAAAGCAATACAAGGATTCACATATTATATAATGCCAAAATTTATGTTTTTACACCACCCACCCCTTATAACGCTTTATAACACCAGGCCAGACCACCCCCACACTGTTATATAACAATTTGCTGAAGCACCCACCCCCAGAGCTCCTAAAAAATAGTAAAAAAATCAAATTTTTCAACATTTTTTTCTAAGAGAGTTGTTGGACAAATTTAGATCAATTTTTTAAGCAAATGTTATAACATTTCTTGTCCCCTACCCACCCAACCCTTTTAACGGATTATAACAAAATCCATACCCACCTACCAACCCTCAAGGGTTATATACACTGTAGTATGTGAACGGTCCCTGCAGCGAACATGCAGCAAACATTTCATGCTCTGCAGTAGGCCTACCGGTATCATCTCTGTTTAAGTTTTAAGTTGTCAACTATTCAATGAGCGCTAGCTGTGTTCACAGCGGGGACGCAGTACACGCGCGCGTGCGTGCAGTACCAGACGACAGGTGACACGTGTACCGGGACCCCCGCGCTCGCGGCCTGCACCACGGAGTGCACAATTAATCTCTGCAACGCAGCGCAACGTCCCGTGGGTTTGGCTCTCTACAGTCTTCCAGCCAGCGTCCTTGTCGCAGCGCTAGCCTGGCGCGCGACTGCGTTGTGATTTGTAAAAGAACCAGACATTAAATACACAGCTGTAACTCGGTCGAATCCGAACAGATTTTTATAATTGATTCGCTGCTATAGCCTAAAGCCATCTAAATTTGTAACAAATGTATATATGCCTATTGCTTCCTAAAATACTCTGATCATTCCTGTTGTAGCAGTGCTCTACGAAGTTGAAATTGTCAAAACGTTAATTTACTGTGATAGTATAGGATACGATTTCATAAGATACTTTCAGCCCTGCTTTTAGTGTATTGTTTATTTTCTGTAAAATCATGGTATATAATTAGGCCTATGTGTATTGGTCATGGGATAGGCCTAAAAAAGAGGACCTGCTCGCGATATCAGCAATGCGCAGAGCAAATGTGCTGTTTTGTTGTTATATAGTAATTGCTAAATATATTTCGAAATTAATATAAATTTTCAGCGTTGATCTGCCTTTTTTATTTTTATCTTTAACGCTTAGGTTGGGGTTAGGCTTAGGCAAGAGTTAGGATATATCTGACCAAAAGAGCTAAAAATAATCTATTGGCCTCACAGCGCCAACAACGCTGCGGGTATATAATATATGCGCTTGGTCTAGGTGTCCTATTTGTAGTTAATAAGAATATTGTCTGCTAGTTTCGTTGTGACTGCAAAATAACTTTGACTCGTAGGCTACAGTTATTTCGAATCGAATGCAAGAACGCACAATTTTACACATATTTTTTATTCGCACACAAATTTCACAACACTTTCTGAATAATACGTTAAAAATTGCTCATTAAAAATAACATACATTGCACAAATGTATGCCAGACTTTGCATTATAACGTAGGTTTAGTTGCAGATTCAACACTTCTCAAAATTCCCAAGGGCCCAATATTTAAACACAAAACAACTGGACCACTGCCATTGCTCTCAGGCTGTTCTTTGTGTGAACAGCCTACAACCAAATTACCACGGATCTAATTGCAAACGCACTAAATATATGGTCACTACGGCTAAATAATATACACTATTACTACTCAATTTCTGAAAATAACGTCAACGGTTATTCAAAATAACCGTTGCTCAAAATTACAAATCACACTCAACAGAAATGTGAAAACATTACGCTGGGTTGGCGAGATGGAGCCAGAGTTTGTTGGAGCCTAGGCCAAGCTTGAATTGAGCCTGAGATTCTCCTGAAATTTGGCGCCTATCCCACAGACTCTGGACCGATATGCCATGATCAGTCCAGCTTAGCCCCTACAAAATAAGAGTAGCGTTACGCCTGCTGCTTATAAAACAGGAGTAGCGCTCTCCTATGCCTTTCAAAAAATGAATAGGGCTAGAGTAGGCCTACTCCACCATCGTCCATTTTTATGAGTAATGCCACTCCTACTAATTTCTAAATCCGAGTAGCGTTTTGAAAAAATGTCGTTTTCGGAGTACTACTGCTACTAAACTTATCCCTGGACATTATCCCCTTGATCGTATCTGACCGACTTTGTTGAAGGGGTGATTACACACTTCACAAGGTCATCATCACCAATTGATTCAATCTAGTCAACTACAGCCTTTCAATCGACTAGGAAGTTAGAATAGCAATTTAAAACAAAAAATTCCACAACTTTTCCAATGTCGTTTGTTTGCTCGTTGTTTAACGGCACAGCGGCACACGAGGGCCATTTTTGTGGCAGACTAATAGGAATGCATAGCGTTTAGGAGAAAAGTCACGTATGAATTGAATACCAAGCATATATGAATTGAATACCAAGCATATATGAATTGAATACCAAGCATATATGAATTGAATACCAAGCTAGAAGTTTCCAGTGTCAGACGGTACCAAGAACGAGCGATTTGCATTATAAGTTAAATGTACATGAGGCCCAAAGATGTTAACAATTTAGATTCATTCGCACAGTTTGATCCAAATATTATTGCACTTATTACCGACTGCAGAGACACAAACAGATCGTCGAAATAAGCATCGTCATAAGAACGATCAATACATAAATGAAGCCAGAAATATAATTGTAAAATAATTTACTAGAATTATCAGCACAGACGGTAAATAGAACAACATTTCACGGTCTCTGTTCTGGGACCTATTTTCAGAGAGAACTAGAATTAGACGATTCCAGTTGTTGCCGTTTGATGTTGTAACTTGTTGTTAAACAGGCACTTCCTAAATTTGAATCCCATGATTTGAATCCATTTTAATTTAGACACAGCATAAATTTAGAGGAAGAGTTCAAAGTAAATGCACATGATATGCATTGTTTGCCAAATCCCCCCAAAACAGGTTGTCACCCTTAGAAACAAAATATAATCAATAGTAACAGCCACTTGTTTGAAAATTCAATGCTAAAAGTATGTTTGACGACAAATTAATTTACAGAAATAAATAGTGCAAGCTTAACTCCGCATCAGATAATTATACAAGGTCGAAAGAGTACAATTGAAATCTACACATGAAGTTAGTGTACATATCTAAAGTGAAAGTAATACGTCCAATGTCGTATTATTTTTAAAGCACAAAATCTACACCTATTTCCAACTGAAACTCCAATACTCTGCAATGAGTGAATGCTGGAAGAATTCTTACACAAAAGTTGAAATACTGAGTTTATGAAATCTTACAGTAACCTTGTACACAGGTCATTCAACAATACAAAATAAAGAATCTCTGTATAAATATGATAAAATCATACCTTGAAAATATGCAGTTAATTTAATTGCTGCAATGAAACAGTCAATTCTGTCAGACGCCAGACTCCAGTGCTTCACAGCTAATTCACTACTAACAAATTAACAGTCAATCCCGGCTCAAATAGAGTGCCAGTGTCCCATTCATAGCAGCCCGATGCGCGCTAAAAACTTCCCACGCCTTAAAGCTCAACAAGTATTCACAAATCATCGCATCATTCAGCAGCAAATTTATGGTGAGAATGTAACATCGAAGAACCAAACGCACCAACAAGAGCCGAAAATGCGATCTCGTGAAAAAAGCGCATCGACGAATTAATGCGAGCAATTGCATTATTTAGGCGTTCGAAAACATCCGTGATTTATCGTTATAAAGATGATACAAATTTGCTCCACACTAATTTGCGTTAACTTAAATTTAATATTAGTGCGCGATGATATTGCTTCACACGTGTGCCGTCGCGCTAGTTTTACGTTGCAAATTGCTGCAAATTGACTCAAACAAAATAAAATTTTGAAGGGCACTTACCAGCGACCGTTAAACTTCCTTCCCTGCCGAGAAAAATTCGTTAGATATGACTCAAGGTGCGTCTCCGAAATCGTCCCTAAGTGTACCACAGTGTGTCAGTAGAAAAAGAATGAAGCGAAAACAAGGCGCAATCTATTTCATGCGATTGATGAGGTCGTGGATCTCGCGCACTTTCTCGCCCAGCCGGCCTGAGTGGCGTGTCAGCATCTGCGCGAGGTCGGTGCGCACGCGCATTAGCGCGTTGTAGCACGACAACGACTTGTGATACCTAAATGCGCCAAACACAAGATAATTACTAGGAATATAATTGCAGCCAAAAAAACAACTAATAAAGACCAGCGATTCTGAAATGTGAAACAAATTGCACAAATAATTACAGAGAACACAGAGAGCAGGAGTGAAATTAAAGAAACGAACAACAAATAGCCGCAACTTTTGACCGCTGGACAAATAGCATCGCTGCTAATCATCGAACGCAGTTGAATTAAATGTGACAATAGAAAAAAAGAGATATTAAAATAAAGGATCATAACGCTATACCAAGTACATGAGGGTCCAAAAGAAACGCCATCTCGCATTCTAATGAACTATTATTTATGAGTTTTAAGGCCATGTCTGGATGTATACAGCGTCATAAAAATATACAAAGATAAACGATGAAACTTTGAGCATACTAGACAGGAATAGCCGTGCCTGGCTATGCTTAAATCATAAACTTGAAATTGCATGCAAATTTGATAGCATTTGAAGGAGTCGCATGACAGCGCGGAAAAGTGAAGCGACTTTTTTACGGGTCACCGTGTCGCAGGTTGTATGCACACTGACCGTTCTTGCCGAGAGAAGTCGACTTGTCTGGGAGGGGGAGGGGCCGCGATACAGGTCTTTATAATGGAGCCAAAAGTCATCACCACACAGCGCAGGCTCGACAGACTGATGTGAACGTAGCTGAAACAACATAGAACTATTATCGATGTAGCCAAATTCTCAAGGAACCAAAAATGCTTTTAAAAATATTCCTCACGTTGTTGAAGCCGGAGTTAAACGCGGACGCTGTACACCATATTTAAGAAAAAGACAATAAACACATGGCTAAAAACTCGGTCAAATGCTACCGGATTTTTATCAATTGCTTGTCATGACTACAAAGCTAACAAAATGTGCAAAAAAATGCATTTGGCGTCCATTTTTTAACGCGGCATATCTATTTACAGTAATGACATAACAACAATATAATGATAATTATGGAAGGGTCCGAGGCTGATGTTGCAGAGACTGCTGCAATAAATCAATTAGCGTATTAAATCCTGACGCACTCACTAGTCGTATTTGCTGTGAATCAGATCTCCTAGCATTGGAAGCAGAGACTGACTGATGTCTAGATTCCAGAGACTTCTGAGGAAAAAACGCACAAAATAAATGAATCAACATCAGCATTAGAAGAATACGAGGCAAAGTTTCCTAAAATTGAATTGCGATTTCACACAATTCTCTATTGGCGACAGAGGATTACATAGTCGTAACCGAAATAGTAGCTTAAACATCAAAGCACATGATACAATTTTGAAGAAAATTAAGAATTTTAATTGAACAAATGCACAGATTAAGAAATTGAAAAATCTAAGATTTCGATAGTATTTACAAATGCCATCTCATAAATGTCTTCGTTACGCTCAGCAATTAGATGTTAAAATATTCAACATATTTTCTACAGCTATTTTATTTCAAAATTAGCAGTTCCAAACATAATTATTTTTGACTCCTAATCATGCCAGCCATGTCAATAGTGTAATATGCTACAATTTAGTGTCCTAGTAAGAATCGCCCTTGGATTATCCTACTGCCTGGAGAGAAGAACGTTGAGGATATCGACTATCCTACTGCCTGGAGAGAAGAACGTTGAGGATATTGACTATCTTACTGCCTGGAGAGAAGAACGTTGAGGATATCGACTATCTTACTGCCTGGAGAGAAGAACGTTGAGGATATCGACTAAGAGTCCCTGATCACGGAATCCAACAGCAACATCAATGGCGCCCTGGAACACAAGTCCATCTGTTTGAAAAGGTATACGTTTATTTAGTTTACAAAACAGCCATGATAAATACAATTTCATGTGCAACGAACAAGCATCGAATCGAACTACGAAACGACCAACTTAAATGTTTCGGAATATACAGACGATTCATAATATTGCGAATCCAAAAACACAGTATAGAGTAAAAATTTAAAAGCGGTGGTGAAAATAATTTATTTTATAGTATTCAATTCAATTTCATCAAAGCTAAACTAAATAACAACCATTTTTGATGTCTATTATGTTTTCACATGGGTTAGATGCTCAGTGTCCTGATGAGGACTGCTGGAGCTGAATTTTTATGGCCGGATGCCCTTCCTGACGCCAACCAAATAAATAACTATCCGGCACAATTCATAAAAGTTTAAAAAACAAAATTTCAGTAAGTATTTCCGACCCGAATGCTCGTCTCCCATTCGTTGGCGACGACGCGCAGATTCCGATGCCTTCCCTCGAGCACTGACGTCACGGGGGCATGGCCTGCACTGATTGATGCAAGAGCCTCTGCCTCCGATACGCCCGACGACCAATCAGGAGGTTTGATGCGAGGGTCGGCGGGCTGATTCTGCTGATGTCGTTGATTCTGCAAAGATTAAAAAAAGTGTCACTTCGTAAAAGTCTTAGTTAATATTTACAAAAACCACAGGCAATTGACCACAGGCAAACGGGCCAACTGAGAATCATCAATAGAATCGATACACGTTCATTCCAAAACTCTTTAATACCTCATCTTCAAAATATCGCCATCCTGCTAATGCATTTTAACTAAAATATCCCACTAGGGGTTAAATCTCATACACTTCAAGCACCGTTTTTCACAAACCTTGTATTCCCTAACTATATACGCAACTCGCTCAAAATGCCTTCTAGAGATGATCCAGGGATGCAAAGTCTCAGAGTCTCAAAAGTCTCAAAGCGGCTCTTGCAAAGCCGCAAAGCGGTTTTCACAAAGCCGCAAAATGCATTTTAACTAAAATATCCAACTAGAGGTTAATATAAAGTATATAGTTTTTTTTCCTTTTCATGTCATATACAAGTTACAATCGAGCCCTTGGGCTGCGCGGCTACAATCCGCGGGATATATAAATTAATCGCAAATGTTAGAACTCAGAGAGATAAGGTCGAGGCTTCAGCACAGCAACGTCTTGAAGATAGTGTTTAATTAAATGCTCTATATAGCCATTACAGACACCAAAAGGCTCTGTGGATGCAATGAATAGCCATGCCCGCAATATTGCCACGTTAAATGCCTTTGAACTCAATGTAAATAATAACAATACTAACGGTGGGTCTAAAACCCTGTTCCGGCATCCAGTGACATCATCCTTCCCATGATGTGAGATTATCACACAACTACAAGGCGATCAGAAAATTTACAACGATGATCAAGTTCATAGAGGTAGGTAATAATTACGAGAAATGCTTCATTTAAAAAAATAATAAAACAAAAAAAGACGCAAGAAACCTGCAAGAAGTCATCGGCAGAGACACACGAAGGCCGAGCTTTGTCTGCAGGCTTCGCTTTATCCACCGGCTTCGATCTGCTATCTGCAACAGAATCTTTATACTAACACTAACACGGCTAAATTATGAAACAGTCAAAGTTTTAGCCACCCACACATAAATACCCTATAGCTATCAATGTGATTCATTCAATATAATGGATTCAACAAAACAAAAAATTTATCACATAAATTACTCATCAAGTTACATTGTGTGGCAAATTCGCATAGTTACATGTAGTGCGAAATTCATGTGGCAATCTTTACACAATTCCTAAAGCATCAGTTTAATTTCACATAACCTTAAGAGAAGACAAGATAAAGTCGGCGCAAACATTTTAAGATAAATTACCTTCATCCGCTTTGGGCGGCTGAAACTGATGAAACTTGTCTCCGTCTGTAACACAGCACCGTTTGCAAAACCATTCAATATTAAGAAGCATTTCGATACGACAACACGTTATCATAACTGCATTACCTCAGACCTTTCACACAGTTTATCTTATACATCTTAGGGGAAATCTCGATTCATCGAGACGACATTTCAGCATACAAACATGCATTGCACTTGGTAATATCTGAATCATAAACTGTGGAAATTTTAAGCAAATTGAATACGATTTGTAGGAGCTGTGTAATTAAGCTTGAGATTGAGTTCTTCATCAATAATGGTTTACCCCTATCCGGTAATCACGTTCAATCACCATTGACACTTACAGCAATAACCACGATCGTGCCTAACCCACTACTGACAAAATGAAGATACCTCGACCTTTGTGTACAATATTTGTAATAAATAGTCAATTGGTGGACAAAAAGGCCAAACTATCATAAAAATACCGTTTTAGAATCATCGAGGTATTGCGTGCATACGATTGAGAGCAAACTTGCGATAGTCCTGCACGTGGATTTGAACGTTGCTACCGGCACTGTCCTCCTCTTCAGCAGGCACATCCTGACTGCAAAAAAAACAGAACAGCGCTAGGCATTCACACGCTTTGCTGGCATATCCTGTTCATAAAAAAACACTGCTAAATGTATGCTGGCATAACCTGAGAGTAATATGATGTACTAAATGTAAAAACTCAAGTATTACTAACCTTAATACCTTTGGTTTTGCTGCATTATAGTGAATAAAAATGATGAAAGACGCTTCAAAATATCGCCATCTCGCTAATACATTTTAACAAAAATATCCGACTAGGGGTTGAATATTGTACACTTCAAACGCACTTTTTCACAAACCTTGTATTCCTTAACTATATAAGAAAATCGCTAGAAATGCCTTCCAGAGATGACCCCGGGGGCGCAAAGTCTCAAAGTAAGTCTCAAAACCGCAAAGCGGCTTTCGCAAAGCCGCAAAATGCATTTAACTAAAATATCCAACTAGGAGTTAAACAGAATTTAATACAACAGCATTCGTTATATTGACTCGCCGACTAATGATTTTCAACCTATCCCAGACCAGTATTTAAAGAAAAATTCAGCAAATTAAGCTAGTGTTAAAGTTAGTATTGTCTATTTCGTTGCATTCAAACATTACAGTATCAAAATTTCAATGCAAATTACATAAAGCCACATGAATATTACAATGATTCCAAGATTAGGCTATTTACATATTATAATATATCAATAGAGATAAGATTATAAAATCGTAAAGCAAATAAAATTGAATTATTACTGTGATCCCATCCGTTTAAATTCATTACGAAAGACAATCACTCACCTAGGTTTTTTAGCGAGAGCCGAAGCTGATTTGCCGACGAACGTACGCCTAGCGCCGCTGCTGGTTAGGGGACGATCCATCGCCGGCAAATCAGAAGCGAGCTCTCCAAACGGGGGAATTTTCTACACAATTTACAATCCAAATATTAGACAAAATTACTAATTTATTGATTTCATGGGAGAAACGCGCAATCCATACAGTCAATCCAACACACAGCAGTTGGCATTTGTGTAAAAAGAAAGCGTAGCACAACGGCTAATTAACTGAAAAAAGACCATATAGTTAGGCCCATTACAAAAAAATATTCTGGCAGCAATATATACACTGAATTTATAATATTTCAATATAAATTCGTAAGAGATCCTAAAACTCGTTGGTAGAGTTTTTGAGTCTAAGAATCGCGTGTCATTCACCAATGAAGTACTACCTATCTAAAAAGACTATCACAATCCGGCTCAATGTCTCGAAACTAAGCAAAACACTGCTATCATTTTATAGTCAGCGTTTATGACTCATCCGCTGAACTCTTGACTGCCTATTCTCCTCTAAATCCAGCCGGCTTAGGTTACCCTAAAACTTAATGCTAAAACTTAATCCTGAAACTCACATATAGCGCAAAAGAATGTGAATAGAACTTACATTTAACTGTGTTCAACATAAATGTCAACAGAACACTACGGTACTTAAACATGTTCAATGAAATTAATGATAAATATTGCAGATTTGGCAAAGGCTTACGTCGATATCGACAATGAAGGTTGAAACTTTGCCACCTTTAAATTCTGCTCCAACCTGCAATATAATGGAAGACACCATGACATGTCAACTCAATTAAAACTCATCAGAGTCATCACAAAGTAACTACTTTGTCAGCTAGTAAAACACCAAATGCTGGTAGCTCGAACTCGATTTGAGTGCGATTTAAGCGCGATTTAATTTTGTAGTCTGATTTAACCAATAAAAATCTATGAGAGAATTGTATCAAACAATTTGATTGGTCAATTCGGACCACAAAACTAAATCAAGCTTAAATCGAGGTCGAGCAACCGGCAGTAAGAACGACTAGTGCATACCTTAGTTTTGCAGTACAATGTAGTTTCGCAATCTATCAACAGTCTACGAGTAGGCTACAAATTTTGAAACAAACCACATCATCATTATAGTAAAATATCACTGAACCAGCAAACAGCTAGTATGAGTAATATACCTAATTGCTATGGGTCTACACGATGCTGTCAGGGTAAAGAACAAAAACAAGTTGTCACTAAAGAACAGAAACAAGTTCTCACGAGCTGATTGTTACCGACTGCCACGTCGGCCGCGTTGCCGCAGGGAACGTAGAGGGAGTGGTAGGCTCTCAGCGGGTCCCAACCATACACAGCAAGATTGCCAGAGGAAGCGCTGTACAGGCACTGGCCGTCAGGGTGAAACGCGATAGCCCTGAACAATAAGAAGAAGAAGAAGACTATCTCTTATGCTGTTACTGTGGTCAGCAACCTCCATGTTTTTTTGCTTTTTTTTGTAGTTTAGGGACCGTGTGTAGCACAAAGACTATTATACAGTTCGGTACTATGCAAGAGAACCGTCACAGAACTGCTCTTCTTTAGTCACCTTTTACAACAAGCCCGGGGAGCTCTGGGCTGCAGGCCAAATCTTTGTTCCCCGGCCTACAGGGGTTAACGCCTCTGTAATAAGCATGGGAGGCTGGGAGTTCATCCCCTTAGTGGCATTTGGAGCAGGCAGGAAATAGCTGGTCATCATCCACTGTGCATGAGAGAGTCCACAGACTCGATATACTTTGCCTATCTTCCCCAGACATGAGATCTGGCACTCATTTACGCCTGAGTCGAGCGAGGCATTGTACGTGAACAGTGTCTCGATATAATATTCAACAGTATAATATCGAACAGGATATTAGCACTACAAGTAAATGCATTTCGTTCGTATTACGAAATAGGGTCACATTTTCACATTGCGTTTCACTCACGAGATAGGGTCACTCTTTCCATCAGTTTCGCTCAGTAGTCGCTGACTGTCAAGATCCCAAAACTTCACGACCCTGAACAGAAAATAGTTTCATTTATACTTCAAACTTTAAAAAAAATAAGCAAATTCAAATGTTAAAAAGTTGAATGCGATTGTATTGAAGACGTTTCACAGATCCCAAGATATACACTTGTGCAAAGTTATCCAACACAACAACCATCTTTCCTTCTAAGCGCCAAAATGATAAGTTATCAGGCTCGTTTCTCCAACACGGATTTAATGGTGGTTCATGATTTAACCCACCTTTTTGCACAGGGTAAATCCTGAACCACCATTAAATCTGCTTTGGAGAAACCTGCCCATAAATTATCAAGTTTCAAATCTAAAGTTCAATCAAAACACGAAATGTCTTTGCTGCCGATAGTGCTTATTGGCAAAAAAGACAATAAAACTATGAACACTTCAAAAACATGACCAGTAACCCACAATCATTCTACGATAGGCTAAAGATTGCCCTGAAAGGCTACAAAAACAATATATTTTGAATCAATCATAATTATATTTGAATCACCACAATTATAATGGCATTAAAATATAAACCATTCCGGAATATTCTTATTATAATATATTACATCAAGATCAATAGCAATGAACAGTCAGCTCCCATCACAATAAAGAAAATATATAAAAAAAAAAAACACAAATAAATCACAATGGACAATAAATACTCTTAACTCAACGACACCTATACAGTAACTGCCAAGGCAGTACTTGAAAGGCATACACCATTTGGCATCAAGTGTTTTTTGGCATTTATGTTTTTAAGAGTTTGAACTCTCATTTAAAAGCTTTTTTTATTAACCCCTAATTGAACACTTCAGTTAAAATTAATTTTGAAACTTTGCGATTCTGCGACTTTGCGACTTGACTTTGCGACTTAGCTTAGCAAAGTATCCACTCCGGCCTTCTTCTCGTCACGCAGCGAGCCTCGACGTGCTTGTCTGGCATAGCGCTATTTTGAAGCCTTTTCATAATTTTGCTTCACTATATTGCAGCAAAACCAGTGAGATATTAAGTCAGACATACCTGTCCCTACTGCCGGAGGCTAGGACGAGATCGGAGGAATGGAACTCAAGGGCCGTCACTGTCGCAGAGTGTCGGCCCAGGTCACAGATGAGGCTGCCCTTGACCAGGTCCCACAACTGACACAAAACCAGCAACTACAATCTTATAACCGAATTTGAATGACTTGAGAATATAATTTTCACAAATCTTTGGTCATGCACACGCGCACAAGTGCCACACATTCAAATATTCCTAGTCATGACCAGATAAGTACATGCACATGGGTTGGCTTGCAGTTGGCGCGATCATTTTGATTTTAAACATTGACGTGCAAAGACAACGATAAGACATTTAGGATGTAAATACTTTCAAAATGTGCTCAGATTGTGTCATTATTCAGATTACAGACCGGTATGCAAAGGCATCATGTAATTTATCAACATGATTGGACAAGCACTTTAAGTAAGGATATATTACTACAGCACATCGACGAGCATTTTCACATCTGTGCTATGAATGTTATTTCATTTGTAAAAATCATCATTTGTTTATTTCGATTTCTTGCTTTACTTCACGCACCTTAACTTCACCGGAATCGTCTGCAGAAACGAGCCACTTCCCGTCTGGGCTGAACTGAACGCACGTGATTGGTCCGGAATGACCCTGTCAATTAACGCTATTGGCTAGCAAGCGACATTTTGAGTGCATTGGAACTCATATAATGGTACTTATACAATGGTACTCATACAATGGTACTCATACAATGGTACTCATACAATGGTACTCATACAATGGTACTCATACAATGGTACTCATACAAT
>JAQIWG010001615.1:0-23621 GCA_034695025.1 Chamaedrilus cognettii | reverse complement strand
GCGTTGGGTAAGGGGGGGCAGGGGGCAGTGCCCCCCCCCCCCCCTGCTCGGAAGGTCTGCCCCCCCCCTGCTCCCAGAAAAGTTACTATTAGCTTGGGCTTGGCCGCTCTTCTCTTCGTGAAAATAAAGCCTTTGCCCCCCTGCTGGGTCGGATATGTTGTCATATAGGGGGGAAAATGAATAATGACTGTTAAGAATCGCTTGAAAAATTTCTATCAACACCCCTCCAACCCCCGTTGCGAGGGTAGAACGGACGGGAAAACTAGAACTGCTGATGGATCGTAAAAAGGTCTGCCCCCCGCTGCGAAAATCTTTGCCCCCCCCCCCCCCCGCTGAGTATGATCGCGCTACGGAGCTGATCATGATCCCTATAGCGTCATCCCCCGTGTCCGCCACTGGCCGCTGGCGTTGCACCGTGTGCATTGAGCGACAATAAAACTGTATTTAAAGTCACTCTGCAGACTGCAGGCTGCAGGCTGGTCGTGTATTGAATATTTTACCGTATGCCCAGCTGCGGGAAGCTGACTGTTATGAACGCCATCCGTTTTACTGGAGAGACCAGAAATAAAAACTGCAACGAGTACACGTTTGAATATTGCAAGCATCGGTAGCACGAGCCCGCATAGGAACGAAAGGGGAAGTTTGATTTGAGAGGAATAAACGGGTGGGGTTGTGTGACGTAAAACTATTAGCGTCAACTAATCTATTTACAAATAGCCGAGGATAAACATACATCATTATGTTAGCACTCGCAGCACACATGTACACATCATACATAAAATGTATCTATGATTAGATAAATAGGACTACAACGGGAATATAATGATGATGTTGATAATACTACAATTGATAATGACATATTTAATGTGTCATTATCAATTATAGTATTTTCATCGTTATTTTATTATCAATGCAACATCTAATACTCCGTTAAAACGCTGAACTTCATCGCAAATAATGACAACAAGTCGAATCCAGTGCGCGTATGAAGTGCCACTCTGTCAATTCTTCTACTTACGCGTAGGCTATATAGTATACACGTTGGCACAATATGCGCGTAGCCAGCACGTATAACACCTGCACTTGTAACACACCAAACCGTGTCATCAAACGGAGATGAAAAAACATTGCTCGCTCGAATCGTAGGAGCGAAAGAAATGCGGCATACTATACGGTGGCATACATAGGCCCACAGAAAGCGGTCTCAGTACGGGCTTTGTGCACGAATGCGTTTTGCGGTATACAAAACGTTAAATGGGAACTAATGAGCTTAGCGTGTGCTGTGAATGCGGCTGACCGCGGAGATGCTGTCTTTGTGACAGGCGCGCCCCGGGTCGAGACGATGACCTACTACAGCGACTACAGCCTGCACGGACAGATCGTCACCCACACGAGCGCACACTACATCGGCAGCAGAGGTGAACAGAGGCTAAGCGTCTCTTTCAACTATACATTTTTTGCGTGCAGATTTGCGTGCATGGAAAGTTTATAGCTAAACTACAAGGGCTGACGGCACAGTTTCTTTGACTGCTGCGCCGCGCGTCGGCTCGCAGCTGCAGGCTGCAGTCAATTGCATTGTGACGTTAGTTCGCGGTTTGTATTTTAATTACAAACTTTTCATGCATGCAAATCTGTATGCAAAAAATGCATGGTTGAAAGCGACGCTAACGCTGCTTCTTTTAGTCTGAACCTTCATGAGTCATGCAGCACTTTACTATACTGAATATAAGGTCGGCAAGACTTCTTGACGCCATAGCTATACATGTACATGTATCTGGTTATGTCGTCCTATCATGCTGTCAATAACAGGAATTATGCATTATTCACGCAGCATTTTTTTTCCTCCTAGAACTTGAAATGAAGGAAGGACGCAATATTCGTACAATTTTGAGAAAACAGCTGAAATCTCAAATGCTGTGATTGAGCCTGTTTTATTCTCTGTCGCATTAGAAATAAGTGTATTTCTTCAGTGCAACAAAGAATTTAAATCAGATGCAACTCGTTGAAACTGACCCTGAGAGGCTAAAAGCACTGCTTCCGTTAAGTCTTTTTCTTCCGTCATCCTGACGCCAGGATCCCGGCGTTTTATCGTTTGTAGACGCCAGGGTTTTCCTTTTCTGTCGTCGCAGCCATTAGAGTGCCGACATACGGTACCATGACATATAATTCAATTTAAGCGACGCCGATACTTAAAGTGTAACGATATTAAAATCTCCTGTCTGGTGATGCCACTGCCCAGTGGCTGAGATTTTTGGCACCGCGTGACGACGGGGGTTCTTTTCGGCGTCTAAAACTAATTATCCGGCGTCATAGAAGCCGCGACGTCAGTTAACGGCAGCGCAGGTCGGAAGCAAGTTAAAACGAAAGGATAGATCACAATGTGTGAATGTCTACTATGGGTACATGTCTTTGATATAATCTATACGATAATGTCTGCACCTCTCTAAATATTGACCAGGTTCAAACGCAGCTGCGGTCAATTACGTCCATCTGACGTAATGGCTCTTTAGAGACAATTTGCAGCAGCAATCGCGTTTTTTTCGCAGCGGGGCAGCGCCTCTTGCCAGCGGGCAACATTAGTCGACTGTCGTCCGTGACTGCGTTGTACGGATCAGACTATTCATCTATATTTTCGTCGGAGTCTTAATATTCGTATTCCCTACATGTATGTTTCTGTTTTAAATATTTGCTCTACAACAATTGAAGGGGTTAGTGCATGTACCACGTAGCTCGAGTAATATGATTCATGCCTGAAACGGGTTTAAACGCCTTACAATTGATCGTTCTATAACATATAAAAAATTTGTGGCGATCGGATAAGTAATAAAGAAGTTTTTCAGTGCATGTCCCAGATGACTGCAGTAAGCTTATACATGCCGCGGAGTGCCCTGCAAAATCTTTACACGCGATTTACTCGGTTCGTGTTTTTGGCCGTAATGCGGTACATGCACTAAGCCCTTCAATTGTGTAGATGCTGTGACTGCGATACGTTACGCAGACTTGCGCGTATTGTTGTAACTTGTAAATGACGGCTGTCATTGATAGAGAGGTCTCTCCGTCTGCATCAGAATCCATACCATAGCCCACGCCTTGGGGCACTGACCGCTGAGTTAATTATTGACATATTGGCTTTAAATGAATTGAATTAATTTAAAACTAAATTTTAGATATACTTTCAATTACAGACCGCTAAATGTGTGTATTGACTCTCCCCGACTTCAACATGTAGAACACCTGGAACAATTGAAACTGTACAATTGCAATTGTAGTTCTTGTGTAGCAATGTATGTATCCTATGATTTAGATGTTGAGTGTATTGCTACGCTATCTTAACAAATCATCCCGGCTTCGGTGTGTTATTCGGGTCACAGATTTCATTAATGTATCACCGTTGAGAGTAGCCGATAGGCTACATTTCTCGGAGTAATGATTTTGCTGACAATTTGTGGAGTCCGAAGCTTTTTGGCGACAACGTCGTATTCTGCGATGACTTTTATTGACGTATAACTGTCGTTGATTAACGGATTGCTGTTTGGGATTCAAGCTTGATATGAGTACTGGGTAGCCTACTTACATGTATATAGCCTAGGATAAGGTTCCACTGCAGCCATGTGATGCCTGTTTCTTACAGGCAGTGGTATAGCGTAAGTGTAGCACTAAGCAAGCGTCTATTCTGAGTGCTGGCTTAATATTATATAAGGGGTGCTCCTTGAAACAAAATCCGAATGTCATAAATTCTCACAATACATTTCAGTGGATACGTTGCGGAACGGGACACATAAGAAAACCCTAAATTTTATCCGGCATGAATGGTACAAAGGCCGGTATATACACCACGTTCCTAAAGAACCGAAACTCCTGTCGTTAAATGAAGTAGCGTTGCCAATATACTAGATATTTCTATGAAAATTACAGTGGTTGACAAACGAAGTATTGCTGAACAAATTTCACCTACAATTGTAGCAGAATATTGTAAACTAATAAAAAATTGTGAACGCTCCGCTGATACACCGCTCACGCTTGACGAAGCTACACAACCATAACCAAACGGTTCCGGTTTATTTGAAACACCGTCTAGTTTGAGTTATGAAACCTATTTAGTAGTTCATTCGTTCGTCGAGAAACGTAGTCTCCGCTGTCAATCTGTAGCCTATAGACAGCCTGCATATTCGTGTCGGCCTATGCCTAAATTTAGCACTTCGCTAACTTCGTGATCAATTGCCTGTCCTCTCTACCAGTCACTGTAGACCTAAGTAGTTTCGTTACTATGGTACAGAAATGTCCCACTTAACCGAAGCGGAATGCAATTATATATAGCGAAGCAGCCAAATTTATGCGGCGAACGAAATTCATTCCGTGACTACGCCTACTGCTTGGTGAACATCACCAACAATCAACCATAAACAATTTGGGGTAAATGTTTAAAAAATTTAGATACATTAAGTGGAAGCTAGAAATCAGACTCGCATTGGGCCCGCCGGATTGCAGTAATGTGGCGGGGAGTCGACTTGTTTATGCGACGATGGTAAGTTTATTCCCTTTCAACGCCGTCCAGGCATCCTGCGAGTGTGGTTAACGTTGTTTCAGGAACATCGGGTGTGGTGGAGGACGCAGGTGCTATGCGTACATTGGAAGGCATTATACATGCGAGTTTTCGTAGTAGGAATAAGTTAGGCTGTTGAAGCCTGACGATCTGTCGGCGTTCATTGCATTAGCATGAGGAAATTTGAATTCGCGTGCTATGGCTATCCTAGTCGAGGAGTTAAATTTAAGATTTAACGCGTCTCGAACACCGACAGTCGCGAAATTTTCATGAAATTTCTCCATACTAATATAATGCGACTAATGTGTAAACCGAAAGATCACCAATCAATACGCTTGGTTAAATAAAAATAACAATGCGTGGAAATTTTATGAAGTTATTATATTATGATGCCATAATAAAGATGACTGTACTAATTATTGTTAAATAACAGTTATTAAGGCTACTAATTTAAAGTAACTGTAGCAGTCTAACATGTGGGATTTCTTTCTCATGCTGTTCAACTTATGTTCAACTAACATATTTATATTTATTCGTGCTGACTTTCGTTATGTAGTGCGGTGTTGTGCTTTGCTGTTATTGATTTGATTTTTGAAAGGCTTGAATATCGTAATTATTTTAGTTAAATTGCGGAGCAGAACGTTACAAAAATAAAATTGACATAATAATTTGTGAACACAAATTATTACGATTGAAAAAAAACTTCAATTTTGAGCACGCAGGCTTTCTTCCAGATTATTGTTACACGCGTGCTGGATTTATACGTGTAGCGGTCAACGAGCGTCAACGGTAGGGACTATTCCCAGCAATTAAAAGCACTGCAGGCCAAGCAATGGACGCGTGATTGTAGTGCTGTTGAGGCGCGCTATTACTAAGCCCTATGAAACTACAGGTGCAAAATAGCTTTTACACGTGTCTGCAAGATTAGCAAAATCTACAGGATTTACTTCGAATGCAAGAGTAAAGTACTAATCCTGGCTAAGAGCATTTAGCGTGTTAATCCGCTTCTGACCATATCGGGCCCAGCACGTACATGTACGCATAATTTGATGAGAACAATATGGGCGTATTGCGCTACATCGCGCCACTAGGACCTTTGGTCTCCGTTTTCAAGCAGATTGTATTCTTGCAATTGTTGCAATTATTGTTTCCTTTTGCGTGGTTAGGCTGATTGTTTCCTTTGGCCTATTGCCAAAACTGCTGCTGGTGTCTTATAAAAAAAGCTTAAAGTATTCATTTACCTGCATTGGACTAGATGTTGATTATTGCTGAGCTTATTTTCATAGTTTTCACGTGGCACGTGGCACATGGTCTTCAAATAGAAAGTGAATTTAAGTGATCATTGTATTCGCCATTATTAAAATAGGCATCTATTGATCAGTTAACTGATGTGTTAACTGTTTATGCATATGTTGGTTGCATAGATATATACGTGTTCATATGTTGGTTGCATGCGTGTAGCCTACATTTGTGTTTGATTATAGGCCTGCTGGCTGCGGACAGAGAGGGGAAGGATGGTGAGGGGTGGTGTGGCGGCATGCTGACCGTCCTCTCCTGGGTCCTTATCATCGTTTCCCTCCCCTGGTCCTTCTGCCTGTGCCTTAAGGTCGGTGCGTAGCCTTCATATCCACTATTTCTTAAGCCGCAGGTTTCATATGAATTAAATCAGTTTGAATAGCAAATTTATTTATAATAACTATCGCTGAATTGATATTGTAAATAAGCATAAATATTATACAGAAATATATACATCTATGCGCAATTTACAACATTGTTTTGTTTTTTTGTTTCTTGGTAGGGGGACTAAGGCCCCCTTGCGGGGGAGGTGATGTCCCATTGCACCAGCTGATGGTCGCTGGTGGTGGTTCCACCGTAGACTGGTAAATATCGTAGAAATATCTGTGGTTTACAAATTTAAACCACCTTTGTCCAGTGCACGAGTTGCTCGAAATCTTTACCGCGGCCGTGATTCGAACCGACGCGCTGTCGCACTCGTAATCCGTGGTCCGCGACTTAGACCACTCGGCCACAAACCTTCGTCACAACATTGCTACTTGTATAAGAAGGCAATATTGTTACTTTAAAAATATGCACAGGTTGTGCAAGAGTATGAACGCGCTGTGATCTTCAGACTCGGTCGCTTACTGCCGCTCGGAGCCAAGGGTCCGGGTCAGTACAAATAATTATTGAAAAAGTTTCTGTTCACTGCACTACTGCAAATAATGAGGACGCACACCAATGAATAATCATTTCTGATGTCGTACTTCGGGATTGCTGACGTATAACTGAAGAATAATCACTCGAAATGTCTACGGCCATACCACGTTGAAAGCACCGGTTCTCGTCCGATCACCGAAGTTAAGCAACGTCGGGCCCGGTTAGTACTTGGATGGGTGACCGCCTGGGAATACCGGGTGCTGTAGACACTTTTTATTCTATTCGAATAGATTGATGTCAGACTCATTAATAGACCTGGTCTGCAGTCTGCACTAGTGCACTGTGTTTTTTCTTTGGGCAACGCGGGAGAACTCACAAACGTGGTGTACCTTTTCAATTTATTTCAAACCTACAAGAAAGCTCCAAATGAACGTTGAGTTGTCTGAAAGTTATGACATGCAAAACGTGAGATGCACTTCAAAGATCAAATACTGGATTTTCTCTATGACCTCTGTCTTTATTGCGTTTACGTTATTGTCGTTGATTACTCTGTGAGATTTCTTCATCATGCATTCATGCTTGACCAGGCATGTTCTTCATCATCCCCTGCACGGACTCCTATACTAAAGTCGACCTACGTACGGTCTCGTTTGACGTACCGCCTCAAGAGGTCAGTCGACTCTTTATCTAGGCCTACTTACATGTTCAGTTTGAATTGCATAGTAGTAAAATTTAGGACGCTTTAAATCCAGCTCGAGTTATCTTTTTCTTAGTTTCATCCTGCCAGTGTCATGCCCGTATAAGTGTAGGGCGAATGCCGTCGGTTTAAAACTGTTTTTCAGACTGTCAATGTCAGACTGTCAATGTCAGACTGTCAATCAATATATCAAGCTGCTAGGCATTTTATTGTTATTGCTATTTGCTTATAAGCTATTATTTGTTCTTAGGATTCTATTAGTAGAATGGAGATAGTCAATAGAATGGTGGAATAGAGATCGTCGATAGAATAGTAGAATAGAGATATAGGCTAGTAGATTGCATAGAATTTAGAGATAGATGAAGTTTAATAGTAAAATCCATAATTTTGTTCATCTTTTTTGAAAGAGATCGAATTTTTTTTTGAACTGTTCACCCTGTTCATCATTTCTTCAATTAAGCCCACATATACATGTAAACGATATTTGAGAATCGAGTAACCCAGCCAGACTATCTGAAAAGCCACGAAATTTGAATCCCACCCCAGCTGCTGCTCTGCCTGCAGATCCTGTCCAAAGATCTAATCGTTAGATCACACCCATGCGTCTCATTCTGCATAGATCCTGTCGAAGGACTCTGTGACGGTGGCCGTGGACGCCGTGGTGTACTACCGCGTGTCCAATGCAACCATCTGCGTGACGAATATCGAGGACGCGCACAGGTCAGGGGGCGTCGCGTCATATGAGCCAGATCAAAGGCTTGGCTCAACCTCTAGGCTTTTTTTTTATTTATTTATTTAGGGACCTTGTAGACTTTGACTTTGGAGTTTAGAGGTGTATAACACACAGACTTCATACAGTTCGGTTCCGTGCAAGAAAGCTGGCACTGAGCCGCTCCCACTTCTTTAGTCGCCTTCAAGAACTAGCCCGTTGAACTCTGCATGGCTGCAAGCCAATTCTTTGTTCTCCGGCCTGCAGAGGGTATCCAGCAGCTTGGCGCGACCTTTAAGTGTTAGTGGCCCTTTCTGGCCCGACCTTTAAATTTTGAATGGCCCGACCGCTAAGGTGTGAGTGGCTCGATCTTAAAACGGTAGTGGCCCGATATGAGTTTAAAATGGTTGTGGCCTGACGTTTTGTATAGGTTTGTTGACGTCGTATATTGTGTGCATTTGATACATTCGAGATATGTGTGTATTTGATACAGGTTTGTGGCTTAGGAATTGAGAGAAAAAAGTTCTGTTATTATCCCTTTGACCTCCCCCCCCACCCGATCTTAATTTATGTATCGAACGAGAACAGGTTACTGTCAGCACCTTCTCCCCTCCCCGGTCGTGAGTTGAGCATCAGAGGGAAAAGTTCTCTAGGGTTATGGACGACACTGTGGCAGGCTAGCTGGCCCGCCCGTTAGATCTAGTCACGCTAGGCCGCTGTGACAGGTCGACCCGTCTGCTCGCCCAGACGACACTCAGGAACGTCCTGGGCACCAAGAACCTCAGCGAGATCCTGTCCGACCGGGAGAACATCAGCCACTTCATGCAGGTGATTAGGAAATTGTGCATGTGCGTGCAAGCTTTAACTTCAGCTTCAACTTCTGCTGCAAATTTCAACTTCAGTTTCAATTTCACACTTCGTTTCTTGTTACACCTGTCACACTTGTTTCGAAAGCCTCAGTTTCAAGCTGTCGTCAAGTTGTATGATTGTATCAATGATACAATGTCAGTCATTGATTTGATTGGTTTGTGTCTGTTAGACACAAACTGTCCTTCTAAGATTGCTAAGCGTCGAGCTGGCCGGTAGCACCGCTGCACAGGTGTCACTGGCATTTATCAATTTGTTCCTTGCCATCTGTTCATCAGGATTCGCTAAGGATTCGAGTACAGTAGAATCCTTGAAAATTACATGTAAGCCCTGATTACAAAGTTTAGCTTGCTGTCGTGCTTGCTGTTTTTTCGCTTTTTCACAAATATATAGACATTCTTGTTCATGAAATTTATAAATTAGTGGCAGGGTGTTTGCTATCTGTTCTATTGTATGCATACGCGTAACAGCAGCAGAAGATAAGGAAAAGAACAGACAGTATTCCATTGACAGCTAGTTTGGTAGGCTAGTTTTTGTCACAGTTGCTAAAAAAAGTTTTTGCGCTTATCGACGGATCCGTAACTGTAACTGTAAAGTGTAAACTGTAATTGAGATATCGGAGTCATAATCATAAGTTTTATGAGCTAGATATCGAGCAACTACTTTCGCGTTTCTGCGAGCTATTTTGGTAGTATAACACGTAACAGCTCAGCTTGATGTCGACATTTGCTAAGTTTACGAGAAGCGCATTGAATGTTAGTGATCAAATTTAGCGAACGCGAGTGACTTTTAATTTTTTTACTTTTTGTTGTCAGACGTGTCTGGATGAAGCGACAGAACCGTGGGGAGTCAAAGTAGAAAGAGTTGAAATGTAAGCAAACGCACCACAGTCTATTGATAAGTGACCGTGGCTATTCGTGTACGTTATATACATTGTATAATTATGAAACGCGTCGTTCAACAATTTTTTCAGGTGTTCTTCGGATCGATGGCCAAGAAAAGTATTCCGTGAGCTTTATATGACTTTTCCATAAACCCTACAATTTCAGAACTTTTTTATAGCCGTGAAAATTTCACACTTTCGGTGACCCTAGATCTGTTCTTTTGACAAATGAGAAGGAAAAATATGCTGAAATTAAGACATGAACGCTTGCTTTACAACTACAACGACGATCCGTTGTTGAGGTATATTGCCACATATGGTGGTTCAAATGCATTATCGTTCGATAAAATATTGCATCGTCTTGTCTGTGTAGGAAGGACGTAAGATTACCGGTGCAGCTGCAGAGAGCCATGGCGGCAGAGGCTGAGGCAACGAGGGAGGCTAGAGCCAAGGTCTGAACTATTCTCATTAGCAATGATAGCACTTAAAAAGTTCTTTAATGTGGGCCTATTAAGGGCAAATAAGCAAATTTTAAGGCATGCAAATGAAACGAGACTGCGATTGAAATCTTTAATCAAGTTTGGTGTCTCTCCTTTGGTCTTGAACTTGTATAATGGGCCTTGAACTTGGAAGCGTATACAATAAGCTATACATGTATATAAAATATAAATAACCAAATTTCATAGAACCCACTGAAAAAATTTAGATAGACTTAGCTAACCATTGGCTCAAGCAACACTTGGCATGTTTTCCACGTCATATGCTGGTTGGGCCTACCTTTTGAAACTGCCAATGTACAGCGTGCGGTAAAAAAAATAGCCCCGTAGCATATTTGCGATAACTCAGCCAAAATTGATATATTTGCTTCATCTTTTCAGGGATTGTAGCTGAGATAATTTTACACAAGTTCTGAAAATTTCACTTGAAAATCTGCTTTAATTCAGTAGTTCTGAAACTTTTACCAAAAAAGTAAAAAAAAATTTTAACCGACACGATTATGCCAGCAATTAGCATTTTTATGTCTTTCAGTCGCAGCGCTTTGAATCACTGAGGATAAATAAGAAGTCCTGAAAGGAGTCGACTGCTTTGGTCAACAATTATCTTGATATATTCTGTATTCGCCATCTGCTTTGATGAATGCTTATTATCTCCTTCAGCATGCATGCATGGTCAACATAGCTGTGTTGACGGGCTGCTGCAGCGCAAGTCAGTCAAGTCGTGCTCTGGTTCGTTTTCAGTTCCGCCGTTGTCCTCAGCATGGGTCTGTGGGCCTGGCACTTTACATGCATCACCCCCCCCTTACCCCCCATTAATGGTAGTCTGGCAAAATAGATCCCGCCAGTTTAGCGACGAATTTTGGAGATCGGCAGGCATCAAAATGCTATTTGCAGGCATCACCGTGTTAGTTAAAACGATTTAAAAACTTTTTTGGGTAAAAGTTTCATAACTTTAATGCAAGCAGATTTTTAAGTGAAATCTTCAGAACTTGTGTCAAATTATCTCAGCTACAATCCCTGAAAAGATGAAGCAAAAATGTCAATTTCTGGCCGAGTTATTGCGAATTCGTTAGGGAGTTATTTTTTTATTCCGCACTCTGTATATACGAATGCCTGATGTCTTCCTTCATACTTCATCATCCTTCCTTTCTAACTGTACTACTACTCTGACTGGTTGCTGATCGCCACGTAGCGAGGATCACCAAAAAAGTTTCTAACGAAGAAGATACACGAATGCAATCATTACGATGGGTTTCTATGGCTTCTACACGGAGTTTACCGATACGGCGATACCGCTCTCATTCTCAGAAATATTTCATGCAGATTGGGATGTAAGAAGCAAAAAATATAATGGTAGCCTACCTATGAGGCTATGACGTGTTTTTCACCTCAAATTGTATGAAATATTTTCGTTTACGACGACGTTATTAGCAGCAAGTTTTCCATCCGGGATAATATTGCCAATTTCTGCCATTAATTACGTAAATGTTTCCATCCGGGGCTATGTGTTAATTCCTGTCGTTAATTTCGCAGGTGATAGCCGCCGAGGGGGAGAAGAACGCGGCTGGAGCCCTGAGGGACGCGGCGCTGATCCTCAGCGAGTCCCCCTCCTCCCTCCAGCTGCGCTACCTCCAGACCCTCAGCCAAATCGCCACCGAGAAGAGCTCCACTATCCTCTTCCCCATGCCCGTTGACTTCATCGGGGCCTACCAGCGCTGACAGGGGCTGTCAGGGGCTGACAGGGGCTGATAGGGGCTGTCAGTGGCTGTCAGCGGCTGCATGTGAGCGGCTGGTAGGGGCTGTCAGTGGCTGACAGCAGCTGACAGGGGCTGTTAGTCGGACTTCGCTAAGGATCGAAATCATCAAGGCAAAATTATGTGTTCAAAATAATATCGTACCACTTAAGCACTCAATAGAGAGTCATGTGAATGATCTAAAAGCAGTCAAATAACTCACCAATAATAGGGAGTTATTTGTGACGTCATATCTGTTCTGTGACAATTTAAAAACCAAATGACTCTATTGAACACCTCGGCCTCAGCATTGGTTGTTTACTGGGGAGTTATTTGGTCTGCGATCGTCACAAAACAAAAATGACACTACGACTCAATCGGATCTAAATTATTATAACAATTTCAACTCGCAATTATTAGCAGTTTTAAATTGGATCGGATATCATTCAGATTGTGCTTGATTGAACAACTAGCTCTAAGACGAATTTTTCAATCAAGCGCTAGAATTCAAATTCAAGATTAAGATCTCAGCAATTATTTATCAGATGTGATATCCATGACATATTTAATTAGTCAAAGATCGGCTTTCAGAGCACAGATTGGATCATGATAAATTAGGATCATGATCGATTAGGATCTTATTAAGAAATAACTGCATTGAAGACCCCACGTAAGTTTCGTTCAAGAACAGGGCGCAGCTCGAATAGCCAATGGCTGAATCTGCGTTAACTAAAGCCGCTCGTTCATCAAGCTGGGTCTTGTCGCTCACTAAATGAAGTATTACTTAGCATATGATCGTTGGTGAATTTAACCATAAGAGTGTGATGTTTCAAGGACCTAAGATTGATGGGTTACTCTTTGACCATGGAATACCTAGATATATTTGAGTTTAACTGGCATCAATTGAGTTGAACTAATACCAGTAGAGTAGACAACTGGTGTACCACTGGTGTACCACTACTAATCCAATAGTGTTGCCATGAAGAAACTTCCAATAGTCATTATTTCATAATCAATTATGATGGCCCAAAATTTGTCCGAGAATGAGTTGGTGTACAGAACAAGGACAGATATCAGTGTAGCCTATAATCCCACTATCGCCCTATATTGTATTTGTATCGCTTAATATAACTTGAAAAGGCTTCATAGTATTTGAAATCAGGGACACAGGAACAACGGGGGCAGGGGGGCAATTGCCCCTCATGTCCTTTTCCTTTTTGTGTGAAATGTCTGATTTTTAACCATGATTTGTGCTCTTTTTCGTTCCATGCCCCCCCCTGCCCCTCGGATCTTCCGGCGTCTCTGTTTGAAACGCCAGGAAATAATTGGTGTCCGTTTTTGAAGAATTCGTGCTTTGGTTAGGCCTAGTCAATTTGTATCTTGGAATTATGTCGTCGAGCAGCTTATCGTAGCGCGTATCATAAATTATTGCCAAAACCACCAATATTACTTGCCTTTTGATCGCATGAAAATAAAGAGAACAGCAATTTCTTAGATTGAAGAGAAGATAATTACAAGATTGTTACTGATTACGAATAAAGGTAGTAAAAATGCTCTTATAGTCTTGTTTTGAATTTGTTGAAGCAATAATATTATTTGACTTGGCCCATACTTTCACTGCAAACAACTTGTATCATTTTCTTGATCTCCATCTAAGTAGACTGTGATAATAATTAAGATCTGCATTGTAGCTTGCACAAGGATAGCAGGAGACACTATGGACAAGAGCAGGGTTTGGCTTCAACTGCAATTTAGCATGAACTTGACCATTAGGCTAATATTCTTGGAAAATGAACAAATCAACAAACAGTAACGTTGTAATAATGCAGACTTCATTTCTTTAGGCAAGTTGGCCAATACATCGAAAATTGTATTATAGACGTCAACGATTTGCTTTCAACATAACCAACACAGTAAACCCACGTGTAAATCACAATGAAGACATTAATATTTACACGACACCATACAATCATGAATACACGTACACCTAATTAATTAAAGCTTTAAAATAGAGCGTTCTGTAGGCAATCAAGTGGTGCAACAGATCATATCAGACACGTTCACATCAGTGACGGATCCAGGGGGGGGTTACATGTGGGCCATGCCCTCCACTCTGGTAAAAGTATTTTTTACTCCCAAAAATAGTTCAGAATAAGGAAATGGTCCCCTCCAACTCCTTGACTGGTCATTGAAAATACGACAATTCGTCAAACTAAGGAAGCATTTTTTGGCACATAGTACACGAACGTTTCATCGATGAATAAGCCTTGTTTAGACACAGCAAGTAGCTTATTGAAAAAAATGGTTCCGTCCCTCCACTCGTGTCTCCGAGAGGTATTTATGTCGGTCTATGATTTTGAAATACCCACCCCCCTAACTTTGAAGGGTTGGATCCGCCCCTGTGGCTTATGCGTGTACTTGGTCTAGATTTCACATCGCTATTATGGTACTGTCACACGTGATGCGCCATCTATTACAATAATGTCACAATATATGGCGCATCACTACACGTAGTTTGAAGCAATTCCTCGACACTTATGTCCATATCCAGAGACGCTCCTCGATTTCTTCCTCGGCCAAGGAAAAGGCATCAACGGTAGCCCATAACTCATTAGACGAAGCATTTGTGCGCATAAATTTAAATTAATTTGCAACTTCTAGAGATCAACACGACATCATAAATTTAAGGCAAAATCATATGTTGACATTTGATTTAAATTAACAGATATTCATGTCAAATATGTGAGTTTTTTCTGAATTTCTCAAAAACCGCACATGATTACCGATAGCAGTTATGGCTAGAGTTAACTTTTCTTCTTGTTCGAGGAAGGAGTTGAGGAAGAAGCCAAGGAATGTCTTTTGAATAGAACCTAAGCTCATTGAGAGAAAATATCTTTTTCAAAACACAAAAATTTGTCCATAATGATCAATCTCGAATGTGCCAAATTGCAATAGAGAAAATAAATTTATAACTTCAACTCCCAGCCCTCTTATGATTAGCAAAAACCAAAAAAATCTTGAGTAATTTCCCCTGACAAAACTTTAACCCCTATACAAGATATTCATTTTTCATCTCATTCATCAAGTCTAAATTTTGAAAAATGCCGGAAAAAAAATCATCATAAATAAACAAAATAATTTAACCATGCCTTTCCACAGACGCTGTTAAAACAAAAACAGCTGTTAAACATTTCAAAGAGCTTAAAACATAAATTCGCAGAAGTACGTTCAATTTGTATCTGGCATGGTCAGCAGCACTTGACTGATTGAGCCAGAAACTCATTGAAATAATTTAAATAAAAGAGGATACAAAATAAACAGAAGCTAAAAATTTAACTTAACCAGGCTAAGAAAAACCAATATTTACTATTTTAGTTCAATTAACATTAATTATTAATATAACTATTAATTCTAATTCTAAAGGCCAAGACGGGCGACTGCCCGATTTGAACTTAACTCTCTGAACCACTCCATGTCACTCAGTTCCCTCAAAGGAGCTGCCGTTTTAGCCATGCCATGCACAGACAATTTCTTAATTCTAATTGAAATGTTGGATGAACGAAGTATTGAAAGAGAAAATAAATTTGTTTATTAACTAATCAAACGAATCAAATTTTTTTGCCTAGGAGTTAAATAATGGAACGAGCCAGAGAGTAGTACTTCATTGAATGGCATAATAAACAAGTAGATCCAAAAAATTGATACCAAAGAACTTCTGTGTGACATAAGCATTCTGAAAAATTCACAAATCGAGCCAAACTCACATCTTTCAAGTCAAATGCACTGCTGACTGGAAGTTCAGCAACACTCACACAATGATTGCATTACAGTCCAATAGGACATTACAGTCCAATAGGATATTACAGTCCAATAGGATATTACGCAAAATGCACAATTGCACACATATATGAACGGCGACAGATACACATGCACGAACAAAGACGAAAGAACAAACATGGAACGATATTTAATCTGCCAAGTAGGGCTGTAGATATATTCTGCGACAAAAAACGTGCAAAGCAGGCATCACAGATCCTTTGAAAGTTGCTTGCCACATACAATGTAATACAAAGTTTCACGAAGTGTACATAGGACATGAGGAACAACGCAGCAGACTTAAATAATTTGAAGTGATTTCACCAAGCACGCGTCCGCAATCAAGTCCGACACCATGACTGTTAAACTAGAGAATACTATAGTGGTAAAATTTACGCTTTTATCTTATACAGAAAAGCAGTACAAGGCTTCAGTACTGCAATACATTCAGAAAATCGGTTGAAGGAAATACACAGTAGTTCAGAAAAGGAACCACACGCTTTGACACGCCATAGTACATGTGAATGTCTGGATGCACAAGAATTGCCGGTGTTTTGAAAGTTATAGCCTCGGCATCGCCTTCTAGCCAAGCAAAGAACCGCACCCCGTTCTTTAGTCGCCCTTAACGACTAGCTCTGGAAGCTTTGAGCTGCAAGCCAATTCTTTGTTCCCCAGTTTGCAGGTGGTTCACACAAAGAGTGCACTTCGAATTCTGCAGACCGGGGTAAAATAGAATAGGTGTGCAGCCCACAGTTCCCCCAGTGAGTCGCAACAGGCGACTACAGAAGATGGAGCAGTTCTTTGGACTGCAATAGTCTTTGTTGCTACACACAATCCTAAAACTCTCCAGAGTCAATTTTACAGACGTACCTTTGTTCCCACCTTACCTTTACCGTAGCAGACAATTTAATGGCAGCTCTTAACTGCCATTCGAAAAAACTAGCAAAACATTCATATACCAAAAAAAGTAAAAAAATCATTTTGACAAGAAATGAGCTTAATTTGAATTCAGTGTCAACAAAAATTATTTTGAAATCTATGACATCATATTAATTTAATGACAACATATATTAATTTAAATGGACCAAACAAAAATCCTCTTTTGAATGGCAGTTATGAGCTGCTGCTAAATTGTCTTCTAAGCATAAACGATAAAACTGTTGAAACTTAATGTAAATTGAATACCATTTGCAAAAGTTGACTACCATTTGAAGATGATGGCAAGGTATGAACGTGTTAGATACATGCTTTTAAAAAACAAATTTAAAAAGCTTGGCCACGATACATATTGCAACAGAGTCAAATTGTTCAAGAGGCCGGTTATCACTAAACGGCACAAAAAGCTACATCGCAAAAAAATCCGCTTTGTATCGGTGTCGCACTTGACTAAGCATGGACATAAGCACTGTGAACACTTACACAAGACTGCAGCAAAGGTCAATACCAGAAACATATCAGTTGAGAAACCGAGTTCAATCAGTCAAAAACCAACAGCTGCAGCAGAAAGCTGCTTGCAAGTACAAATGAATCCAAACGTTTTGTTGATGCTATGAATAAAATCAATTCAAACTTCTGTTGATTTTACTAATAAATTCAATTCTAACGTTTGGTTGATTTCATTCACAAATTCAATCCAAACGTTCAGTTGATTTTATGCATTAAATCAATTCAAATGTTCTGTTGAGTTGTCAATCAACAATTTGTGAAAATTGGCTTTCTATGTATGACAATCTGCACAAAATCAATATAAACGTTCTCGTAATTTTATGCACAAAATCAACTCAAATGATCTGTTAATTTTATGTATAAAATCAATTCTAACGTTTTGTTGATTTTATCCATAGAAAATTCAAACTTGATTACCTTGAATATATAAAAATAGAAATACAATAAATTCGAATATTCCGTTGATTTTATGCATAAAATCAAGACTAACGTTCTGTTGATTTTATGCACATTGTCATACAAAGAAGACCAATTTTAACAAAGCATTGATTGAAACGATTGCGGTAGTCTTTAAAAATTTATAATTAATCTTCTAATTAATTAACTTCTAAAATTAATCAACAAAGTCTATTTCAAAATAAATAAAACTCTAGTCCACGTCCTCTCAGAGCCGAGATATTTTATGATTCATGGAAACCATCTCGACGAAAGATCTAGCACTTAGAACACAATTTAACAGGGCTCCCATTGACCAATCAAAAAGCAGCTCATCAGGCTAACAAAATGCATATTTCGCAAAATCAAAAGAGGCTTTCCTGCACTAAATCAAATACATTCTATTATATAGTAAGGAAAAATCTAAATTATACTGTAAGTAAAATATATCGCTCAGCACAATAACTAATCCAGTCGATTGACGTGAATTTAGGAATAAAAAACTCAAGAAATGCAGGTTCTCTCTGAAATCCAATGATACAGTACTTATTTAGCTAAATCTAGTCTATGAAATATGCATACAGCCATCAAAGGATAATGCTATATTGTCTGCTGACACAAGGACGGACTGTCTGATTTGTAGACCGGGCAGCTGTGGCAATTATACTATATTTTATATATATCAACAAACAGAGACGATATCGTATATCAACTAATGGATATATAGAGGGCTTGATCCGCAAGCAAAATCGCCTCAATCATTTTTCTTACAATAATAGCGAATTTCTTTTTCATTTGGCAGAAACCTCTCAGATATTTTAAAATCATTGTCCATCTGTTCAATTATGACTTCTACGGTGACGAACATAGCAATAAACTGAAATATTTCAATGCACCATAAAGGACAGGGAACTGAGTTGAAGAAATAAGTTAGGCCAAGCAGAAAAAAAAAATTTGATGAATTTTTGTTGGGATCCAGATCAGGATCAACGAACAGATATGATATCGTATTATCAACGAATAGATACAATATCGCATGTATCAACAAATACATACGATAACGTACATATCAACGAACACAGATACGATATCGTATATATCAACGAAGAGACACGCTGACAATACATTGACCAGCCACTTTCTCATTGAACAGCCCTATTAACTATAAATCAGTCCTACTCCTGCCTTATATCGTTATTAATTCATGAACCAAAGTGCTCACTCACAACTTCTCAGACACCGCTGAATCTACATTCAAAGGTCAAGGACATTTTGCTGCAATGGCACAACTTGTGCCATTCAGGTTGAATCACACAATGCACGAATAAGTCACTGCAGATCCACCATCAATGCTTCAATATTTCTCGACTACCTAATGTACCCCGAGCAGCCTGCGCAACTCATCTGCGTCAATCCAGTGATCTTCCTAAGAGCCACTTTAGAAAACAAACCACGTGCCGAAGCGCAAACCACGCACAATCAGCACAAAAATCTGTGTCGATGTCTGAACGACTCGAAACAACAATCACATCACGACGAATCAAAAACACCCGATTGTGTCCCCAGCAAACCGCCCTCCCCTCACCCCACCGCTCCCCCCCCACCGCTCCCCACCGCGCGTCATCTCTTAAGAGCCACCTCGATCCCCCTCAGCGAGCGCTGCAGCGTGACTAGAAGCTTATCGTACTCCCTCCCTCCCCCCCCTCCCCCTCCCCCTCCCCCGCCCCCTCCCCCGCCCCCGACCTTTAACCCCTCGTCGACGGACGCCAGCAGCGTGAGCATCTCACAGAACTGGAACTTTCCGTGTGGCGGTAGCGAGCGCACGTAGCTGGAGCAGGCGCGGTGGAAGGCCTGGACCTGCTCGGCGAGGAGGATGAAGCTCGACGCGTGCCTGCTCTCGCACGCATTGAGTGCATCGAGGCTGCGCGACAGGCTCGTCGTCAGCTCGGTGACCCGGTCCTTGGACACGGGGGGCGACGTCTCGTCATCGGAGCTGGGCGCCCTGTCGCGATCGGGACTGACGTGGTGGAGCGAAGCGCGAGACGACAGCTGCTGCGCGTTGATCACCAGCGGCGTGCCGACGCCGCCGGAAAACGCTGGCTTGAAAGCCGGTGGGACCGGCTTAGCGCCGACGGAAGACGACTTCACCGCATCCGCTATGTCGACGGATTTCAAAGCCGGCGAATCGGCTGCTTCCGTTTTCTGCCGGAATTTATTAGCTGGGTTTGGCGACTTAGGGCCGTCCCTCGAACCGTCGTCGCCGCTGCCGCTGACGGTCTCCGGACAAAGAGAGTTCCGGTGTCGACCGACGTCTGATTTCCGAAGCGGCGACCGTGTCTGCGCCGATGAAAAGAAGTTTGCAAAGATGCCGCCGCCTTGCGTCGCATCCTTGACCTTTCTCGGCCGGGCCTGCGGCAGTTCCCGGTCCGCCTCGAGCACGGGGGACGCACGATTGTCTGTCGACTTAACCTGAAAGATCGGTGACTTAGAGACCACGGCGGGGGCAGTGGCAACGTTCGAGGGTGACGCGGCCGGCAAAATGCGCATGACGCCCGGTAGACTAGCACCGTGCAGCGCCGGACTAGCGGCTGGACTGCTTCCCTCCCCTGACGCAGAATTCACCCCTTCGGCGGTAATCACATCTTTCGAAACAATGCCCGATGTAACGCCGGAACTCTCAGTCGTTTTTGTCTTTGACCACTTCCACTTGGGAGCCTTATCAACCTTCTCCGGTTCCCTATCCGCTGTTGGACTCGGCCGGTTGATGGGAGTCGCTTCCGCTTTCCTGTGCGAGGGCCGTGCAACGACGCCGCTCTCCCCTGTTGGCGAACTGTCCTTGATGATCATCGATAAAGAGCCGGGGGCGCCAGCACGCCGCGGCACCGGCTTTAAGTTCACCTCCGACAGCCGAGACGTTGTCTCGGCTGGCGACTGAGCCGGCGGCGCTTCGGTGCGACTGCGAAGCGTCACGATAAACCTGCGTCCGTCCGAGGCGTCGTCGTCGCCCTTAAAACTCGCCCCGCTCAGCCCCCCCGGCCCTGACGCCGATCCAACATTTGGCACAACCCCCGGCAGCCACTCCTCCACCTTGCGCCGGTATCCGGGTATCGGCGAGTGCAGGACTAGCGCGTCGAGATTCGAACAGCTCTCGGACATCCTCCCCTGGTCCGACGCCCCCTCCGGGTCAACCCCCACCCCCGCCATTCCCCCTCCCGTAGCGAGCGCTCCCCCCTGCAGAGCCGCGTGGGCCGCCGCCCCCCCGTAATGCCCAACCCCGGCCGCGCCGCGTGGCACCGTGCCGTACCCGCTAACAACTTTGCGCGGCAGGGGCAGCATCGGCACAACGACTCGCATGGCGCTCGGCGACGAATTCCCCGAATCAACGTTATCCGTCGTGTCCGCTGTGTCCTTCGTTCGGAAAGCAACCCCCGTGCTTGGCGGCGTTTTCTTGAGACTGTGCCGCAGCTGGTGCAGCACCTGCTCGTCGGCTATAGCCGCGACGGGCGGCGGCATCCCCGACCTTGTGAACCTCGGCAATACCTCATCTCCATCTGGGTCAGGGGTCAGAAACGACGGGGGCGGCGGGGGTAGGCAGGCCGAGACGCCGAACCCCCTCCCGCCACGCTCCTCGGGGCTCTGTGCGCTGCGACAGCGCTCGCGGGACGCCGCGCGGGGGGACGCCTCTATGGCGGGGGGGGGCGGCCCCACCCCTCGACAGTGCTCGAGGATCCTCTCCAGGCTGCCATTGCGCGACTGGCTCGCAGGCGTGGAGGATAACAGATCATCGCTGCTGCTCTGTGATCGCTGGAGGTCGCTCAGTGACTCGTCTGCCACACGTGACAGGTTGTTCTCGCCCCAGTCGTCCGTGGCGGAGCTAAGATGGCCGCCGGGCCCCGCCGGGAGCTGGTCTTTGAAGGAGCTCGTGCGCTTGGGGGGAAGGGGGGCCTTCTTGAGGGTGGCGGTGGTGAGGCGGCGCGCGGCCTGACAGAGGGTCGAGTCGGTGTCGATGGGAATGCGGGGCTGGCTGCGCGAGGGGGGCGGGGTGGATGCTGGGGGTCACAAACACACCCCCGCATTTAAAGTCAAGCACCTCTAAATAAAATAGATATTTTACATTTATACATGACAAACATTATAATAAATCTAGCAAAATGAACCCCTATCGATCAATTTCAAGCTCAATATAAATATTACTAAATTTTTAATTTTTTATAATTCCCGAGAATTCAAGAAAGATTGCATGTGGAATTTACATTCTTTGTATGTCTAGGTAAATATTCATTCAATGAGAAGCTCGACATGTCCTTGTGATGCGCTGTGGATTCTTTGATCCAGATACAGCTTGTGCTATCTGACCTTTTAAGGACCATGAGCAGTAACGAAGACTATTACAGTCTGGTTCTGTGTAAGAGGGCGCCAAAGAACCGCTCCTCCTTTTTTACTTGCCTTTAACGAGTCACCTGGGGAGCTCTGGGCTGCAGGTCTATTCTTTGTTCGTCATTAAGTGACCGTTCATGGAGTGACCACAATTGAGTCACTCAATGACCGGTCACTGCGTGAGCGCTGATTGGCTACTCACGCCAGCCGGGGAAGAGCTCCGTGCTGGACGTCATCCTCCGGTTGGTTACCATAGCGACGGCCGCCTCCACCTCCTGCCGCCGTTCAGACTCACCGTTGCGCTCCAACTCACGTTCCACCTCTGCACGCATGCACGCAAGAAAGGATGCAACAATGCATGCAAGCAAAGCAGGCGTGCATGTAATCATGCAATCATGTATGCAAGAATGCATGCAAGCAAGCATGCAAGCAATCATGCAAGCAAGCAAGAATGCACGCAAATAAGCGAGCAGGCATGCAACCATGCAAGCAAGCATGCATGCAAGTTGGCAAAATTGAGCGAATTTAGACATTATAAATCTATTTTAAAAATCATTCATGGTAGTGACACACAAAAAAGGGATCAACAGCAAAAGTACAATGGTGTGGTTTTATATAAACGATGTCTTTTAATTAAGATCAGCAGGAATTAGCCTATTTCAGAGAGCCAACAGAATCTCATCCAACAGCCTGAGACCCCACTACAATACTCTTGGCAATCCTCTTCTGGAGTGTGCATCTGCAGCTTACGTGCAGGCTTAGCCAAAATGTACGCTGCTGGCAGTGCTACATTCAATCGAGCTTTGAAATTTGCAAATTATTATTTACTACCCACGACCATACATTATGAAGCAATACATGGTTTATGCTCACAGATAACCGACTTTCATCAATCATCGTTTCTACCGCTAAAAACACAGGATAATGAAACCTTCATTGATGTTAGAGTTCTGAAACATGTTGTCGAGAGCGTTGTGTATTTCCCTGAAGGTCGGCCGGTCCAGCGGCTCCCACTGCCAGCCTGTGAGAAACAACACCAATGTCAAGGCAATAAATCATCAATTATGTTTAATTTATAGTTGCATTTAATTGACAATTTTATATTTGAAAATCGAACAACATGCAATGGGCATAATTGGGCCTGGTGCCATAGTCACCATATCCGCGACTGCCTAGCTGGAGCGAGGTTTGAGGTCGCGCCATCCAAAAACGCATGCATGGCCATTTAGCTGGAGCCACCTCAAAACTCGCTTGAGCTAGGCAGTCGTAACTATGATGACCACGGCCCCAGGCCTTAGACGATTGAGTAGACTAAAAGCTTGCGGTATGAAAATCACTAAACCTTGAATATCATAATCCTTTCAACTCTCTAGTACACCCTGTTCCGATGAAAATGACCACACTTTAAACTTGTCATAACTCGGTCAGAACTTATCAGATTGGTCTGAAACTTTATACACA
>JAQIWG010001614.1:0-23637 GCA_034695025.1 Chamaedrilus cognettii | reverse complement strand
CTACAAAATAAAATCGCACTTCAAATCGAAGTCTAGCAACCGGCCTTAAGAGCAACACATAGCGTTATGCAATCTTCATGTTCTCAATCACTTTCTAACGATCATTTTGATTCATTCAGGGCTGGTTTCTCCAACAAGCATTTAATGGTGGTTCAGAATTTAGCCTATGCAAAAGGTAGATTAAATCCTGAACCACCATTAAATTCATGTTGGAGAAACCAGCCCTCAGGCTTTCTAACGTTCATTTTCATTCCAGGTAGGAAAGTTTTTTAACCTAGAGTTTCACATCTAGCACAGTTTAGGAAAGTGTTTTGGGAAAGCTAGCCAAAAAAGACACCCATTGTTATCAAAGAAAAACAGCCAATAAGTGATAAATTAATGCAAATTTGACCAGCAATCGGGACAAACTTATAATTCTGTATCAATGTACCGTCGAATATTGTGAATAAATTCTATATAACTGTCAAAGACCATAATCGTACTGTGTAGAGTTGAATCCCGACTGCTGCGGCAGATACACCACGTGACCATCACATCCAGAACATTCCACGCGATACTCAACATCCGTCCGTCCGCCCAGATCTTTGGGGCGGAGCCAAGAGAGATTGACAGATGACTGATCCTTGAATGTAACGGTCAGGTTTTGAACTTCGGAAGGTGGTCCTAAATTATGAAAAGCAAACCAGGATAAAACTAAAGATAAAACTAAAGACAAAACTAAACACAAAACCAAAGGCTTGATGCGATAAATATGGCTAAAATTCGTGGCATTGATCATCCTAGAAGAGACTGAAGATATCAAGCAAGAATTGTTTGTTGTCCACAAAACAAATTGTATATTGTAACTTATTGACATTATACCTTAAATATTGTAACTGCATGTAAGTACCTTGGCTCTATCAATGACTACTACGAGGAATGTATTTTCCTTTTCAGAGGCCCTCATTTCTTCATGTCTAGGAGTCGCCCAACATGATGTCGCCTAATAGTGAATGATAGGCCATTTTATTGCTGTTTCCTTACACCATAAATACGAAGTAGGAAGAGATTACTGCTGCACGCAGAGTCCCTGGAGTCGGTATGCGCCCTGTAGTAGCCCCCCTCGCAAGCGCACCCCACTGACCCCCTCCCACCGGCCGTGCTGCTGTGTGCCGAGCAGGGCAGGCAGGACTCGACCTCGGTCAACCGTTTGTATGTGTCCACTGGACACTCTGAAGAGAAAAATATTATTTTGTGTGGTTTGTGGTTTTGGGAGTTTAAAGACAGTGTGTAGTTACGAAGACTATTACAGCGCGGTTCAGAAAGGAGGGGCACAGAATCAGTACCCTTTCTTTAGTTGCCCTTTACGCCTCTGAACGGAAAAAGACATTTTTGTCGTTAACAAAATGTTAGAAAACTGTCAATTGTAACCGAAACTGTATTGTCTAAAACTGTAGAGTTGCCAAGTTTTGAAAATGTTCTGATCACATACGAGATTCTGATAATCCCTCTCAAAGATTTTTTCCTATTCAAAGAAACTGTCCGAAAATTTAACCCAATACAATTTTTCTTACAAAACTTAAACAGTTCATAATGATGAACAAAAGTTTTAAGACAAGAGAAAACCGTGAAAAAATGAAAAAGTAGGCCTATGTCGAAGAAGAATCAGCTTAAGAAGTGTTCTCAGGAACGCTGGAATCAAAGAAAGGCCGAGGATGGGCAGGATTGAGTTACTTACTATAGATGGGATACAGGCACCTACCACTACGAGAGAAGGAGGCTCAACAAACAACTCATCTAATTCCTGTGTCAACTTGTTGGCCTATTCGCCTGCAGTCATTGTTCAATATGCTCCACGACAATGGATAACCAAAATACACTCATCAAAATACACAGCTTCCCACAGCAAACGTTCCCCAGTGACACATCCGACAGGTGAAGGAAGTAGGACTACTTGAGATCAATTAGACTCAAAGATTTCTGTGTACTTGTCACACCATATGAGTCGCTGGAGATTGTGGAGGAATGGAAATTAGGAGTTGCTGTTGTGCCGAGTGAAAAATGCAAGATATGAGCTTGGTGTTCTGAAAATTGTCTACCAACTTAAAAGTATTCAATGCTTATCCAACTGCCAAACAGCCAATAAACAAACACGCTAATACGCTAAATAACACCTCACTGCTAATAGCTAACTGCGTAGTAACTTCTAAGCAAGTGAGTAAGTTTTGTAAGTGAGCAGACACTTTAAATTTAGGATAGTACTATCATCAATGGTCTAAATCAGAAGTAGAGCTACACACTAAGGGCTTGTTTCTCCAACACGGATTTGATGAAGGTCCAGGATTTAACCCACCTTTTTGCATAGGCTAAATCCTGAACCACCATTAAATTCGTGTTGGAGAAACCAGCCCAAATGCTTTGATCAATATGGATGTAGAGCTGAAGTTCAGATCGCGATTAGATTCCAGCCACGAGGCGCTAAACTGTTGACATTGTATTTCAGTGCAAATACCTCCTCGCTGCGAAGTGGCAAACATTTGTTGGCATCCCTCAACTCGTGACATTTCGTGACAAACCTAGAAAGGGTTGTCACTAGAGAACTGAATGAGGAGATCATAGGCAAACATGGAGCGCGTGGTCATGGCGCAAAACGTGGAGGGAGTAGTTTTTCACACTTGACATTTACTGTTGGTTTCTCCAACACGCATTTAATGGTGGTTCAGGATTTAGCCCACCTTTTTTGCATAGGCAAAATCCTGAACTGCTACTAAATCTGTGTTGGAGAAACCAGCCCTTAGACTTCGATGCTTCAAAAATAATTGCTTAATAATTATAAAATTTGCATGACTTACAAGTATATAGTTTGTGATAACAATGTGTCCGTCGGGGAAAAGATAAATTCATGGTGAAAAAATGAGCTTTCAAACTAAAGAGGAACAGCGGTAATGTAGGACAAGAACGGAGTGAGAGAGCAAGTAAAAGTTATACCACACTATAAAATGAAACTAAAGCTCTATTTCTATTTGAATAACAATACCACAACAGAACACTACCACTGTTTTTGTCCTTTTAATCTTAGTTCAATTCAGGCAAGTATGTAGATCAGGTTGAAAACCAGTAACATGAACGACTCCCAAATTAGCTTACATAATGGCTGGCATTGAGATTTGGTTCCAAAGCCTGTGTCCTTTAATAAAGTATCCCCCTCAAAATGTATCCCCATGTGAGGTTTTTTCCAGATATCTGCTGAAATTTTTTTATCAAATGTTCTGAAACTTTTAGCGTTAATAGCTGGTGTCTTTTTGAACAATTTTGTTCTTTGCAACTTTAAAATCTTTTCTTTTATTGTAACTTCTAATGCGAAATTTACAACACTGTACAACGATGCCTCAACAGTCTGGTAAAAATTGACACAGACATTTGAAATTTGGCACAGGTTTGGAGATCATCCTTACCTATAGCATGTACCACAAGTTGGCGATAATCGGATCATTGGTTTAGCAAAGATACAGTTTCTTATGCGACTATGTAAGGGGGGATACATTTGAACGAAGGGAGATACTTTAGAACAGTAAGCATGTATCTCGTCATAACGCTGTGGTAAATGCAGCCATTTATCTCAAAATTATGCGAGATAGGACCAAGCCATGCTTTGTATTGGCACCAAATTTCATGCCAATCTGTTTGCCCGTTTTTATGCTATGATCGCTATCTGCTATATGCTATATCGTTTGATTGGGAATGACATATCACAGGGGGATGCTTTATTTCGTGACACCGGCATTAGCTGGTGGGACCAGTAAGTAGCGTTTCAAATGACGAGCAGATGCCGGTGAATACACTGAAAATGGAATGCTGACCAATGAACTGCAGTAACACAATGGGCAGGATTAAGTCCAGATCGCACAATGACACGCATTAGATGACAAATCAAGCTGGCATTTTCAGTACCTGTTTCAATTCCAAGATTTAGGTTCTCAATATAAGCCTCATCTTACTTTCCTGAAAGCCCAGCTTGGCTTGGCTGGCATTCGTCTAGCATTCATGATTAAAGGCAATCATGTATGATTGCCTTTAATCAAGCAGTCAGTCTTAGTGATTGATTTGCGTGGTAGTCACGGGGAACATGTTTTACTTTCAATCTCTTTCATTGTGTTTTCTTTCTAGTTCTTTTTCTTGCTTCATGACCTTAAACTATAAAAATATTACCACATTTTTCTTCTATTCTGTTCATGCTTTCACGCAGGTTTAAAAGCATGTGCTGGTGAGGACTGCAGAAACGTCATTTTTACGCCAGATGCCCATCCTGACGTCAATTAAATAATTATATGTGCAAATGAGTGCTGCCAAGAAAGCAATAAGAAAAAACCCACCCGTGCACTCAATCTCTTCGCCCCTCTTCTCATACCCCACCACACAACGACACGCGCCCGTCGCAAAAAACCAGCTCCCGTCCGCCTTACACAGTCCCAGGGGCCCCACCCCCGGCACGACAGCCGCCGCCCCCCGCACGCACTCCCCCCGACCCTCCACGACCGAAGTGAGCTCCCCCCCCACGGGGGTGGCGGGGAGGCGAGCGAGGGCCAGGACGATGGGAGGGCAGAGGATGTGGTAGACGCGGATTGAGAGGAGGGTTGCGCAGGACCCCTCGTCGTGAAAGAGGATGTAGACCCCCCGGTGGGTGGCGAGGGGGAGGGAACGGGTGATGGTGTTGATGGCCGCGTCGTTGATGTCCGTAAATACCTAAAAAATGATTTTTAATGAACATCATCGCAAAGCAAAATTATATCAATCAAGCGCACAGTTTGAAGAAACTAGCTAACACTGACGTAGATACAACGACGGTGACCTTTCCGAGGAGATACCTCTATGAAAAAGTATATGCCTCACCATAACCTTAAAGCGGTAATTATACTATGCAAAATATCATGGATCAAGCACAAATTCATCAAAAATAACATCATAATATTATTTAAAATCGTTACCATTGCTTTCAAGGAACTTTAAAATGCATCTGTAGCCTATTGAGCCAACCCAGATTTGACCGCCCTCAAATTTTAGGGGTGTTTGCAGTCACCGAAACCAAAATACCGCCTCCTTTGAACCTTTCCTTGACAGCTTTACGAGTCAGACCTTATCGGCAGCGATGACGTCAAGTAGTCGATAGTCTCGTGCGTCCCAGCCTGGTGACGTCACGCCGCGCTGCTGCACATCCGACCCCAGTGACGTCACATCGTGGCCCGGTGACGTCACCTCAGAATCTGATTCGAGCACGAGCAGCTTGAATGATTCGCGACACTGCTGCAGCGGTCTGAGGCCTGAGTAGCGCGTGCACTGCCGCATGCTAAACCGAACCTCGATGTACAGCCTGCGAGCAGCAAGAGGTACATTAAAATATTGGCCGGATAATAATTATTGCTAAATGTGCAATTTACGTGCATGCAAGATTAATTTTATGATCATGAAGAGCTTATTAAAAAAAATCTTCATCCTAAATCTTAAATCTAAAAGCTTCCATTAGGCATTCAGGCTAAAATAAAGAAAGGGAATCAGGCTAAAAAACCCAGATCCTGCAGCCCTCCACTGAGGGCAGACGTCAAAGCCAGTTTGAAAACATGGACATTAAGACCGTAGCAGAATTGATGACAAAAAAGGCGGTTAGTTATAATTCAAATGCATGTTGGTCAGGGCGTCTCATTTTGTCACAACATTCCCTCTCCGAAACTTTTTTGGCATGGATGAAAGTGACTGTAAAACCCGTCGTCAATTTGAAGGGGTGCTCACATCAGTAATAGCTAATACCTGTTTCCCTGGCCCGAGTCCACGTATGGCGTACGCAGCCAGTTGTCGACATGGTTCATGGCGACGTTACAAACGGTGTAGACTCTCACCACCTCGCCGTTCTCGCTCGAATAGCTCGCCTCCCGCCACTAGAACCAACACAAGGACTGATCCAGGGGGGTGGGGGGCGATGCACCTCCCCCCCCACCACAGGCACGAAAATTGTTTTTGTTATTACAAAATTATTTATAAAATAGTGGCCGATATAACAATGAGCAGCACAAAATGGTCCAATGCATCCGATTCTTCTCAATTAATGCTTAAATTACAAGCGAAATGTAGTCGTCCGGTCTGAAAAAAAAGACAAGCATTGATTTTGACATAATGACTCGACGAAAAACTTCGTACCTAGACCCCCTACTACTTCTGTTCATTCAAATAAAAACCAACGCGTCGTCGGTTCAAAAATTTAAATCACTGCTTCTACACTACTACAAAGCTGGAGACATCTATACCCCCACGAACTACATGTAATCCTGGATCCGTCCTTGAACCAACATCAGATCAAACGTAATTCAAATTTCCGGTGGAAGGCAATATTTGACACCCTTATTTGAGAGGAAAATAATTGGAGGAAGGATCGCGCCGAACCCTTTTGCGATTGGAACTTTGAATAATCGCAGAAATCTGAGGAAAGAGGGTAATCGAGATGGGGTCCACACATTAAGGTCCCCGACATTTGAGGTCCCCGACATTTGAGGTCCCCGACATTTGAGGTCCCCGACATTTGAGGTCCCCGATGGCGTCTTTCGACGCCGAAACGGACTAAAGACCCATTAGTATTATTATTATTATTATTATTTAAATGGGGGCCAGAGTGTCCACTTTATACATTAAGTATTGATGCGCGAGTATTTTGGTTACATATGTAAATTTAAAAAACAGATTTTTGACTGACTGCCTCTACAAAGAACTACTGATTTTCGTGAAGAAACTGCACTGCATATATGAAGGAAGTTATACATCTATAAAACTGTCCGTTGTTTCTTTGAAGATTCGGCCAGCCACTGCCTAGCTCCTCTTTCCGATCCTAATTTTCAGCAGCACATTGACAAACAAGTCCAGTAGGTCTATACATCTAAAGCTACTCATGTCTCTGCTCAAGTTTTATGAATGTCTTTATTTCACTCAAAGGAGTAGCCGAACACGTCACCCACACAAGAATATAGATTACCAAACACAAAAGAGAATCAATTAACTATAACAGATGATAACTGGTAGATCAAAATGCTAACAGTTTAAGGGTCATAATATACGGCTGCTTTATAAAATCATTGACCAACATCGTGCATATGCAGGCCTAAGCTGCGTTTTCAAATGCGTCAGTTTAAAAACTGTGCGCGTTTCATCTCAAACATCAGGTGTTCCGAAAGCCGAGAAGCGTTTGTATTTGCCAAGCATTAGCCAAAGTAGGCCTACTCGCCCGCTCATTGAATCATCGTTTAAGCGTCGAGCGAGAATGATCTTTAGATGTTTCGACAATAAAGCCGTTGACAAAGGGGTGAGAAGGCTGCCGACCGCATGGAGTGCAACTCATTCTGAACTGAAAGAGAGCTTATGAGGGTGAGTCTGGATAATTAGTCCTCATTTATAACATACGATGGACAATTTTCGAACCACAAGAACCTTGTTAGGATCCTTATTTGGCTTCAAGAAGGCGATCGGAAAGATTCCACGGATCTTTGAAGGCTTTGTGAAGACATCGGCACAATTCGTGAAACTGATTAGCACTGTCTACATACAGGATAAGAAGCATTAAGCCGTGACGGTGCATAGGACACAAATTTTGAACATTGGCGGTGGCGCTTGGCTTTACTGATAAGCATAGGCCTACTTCTTTGCTCGCCGCAGCGACATTGGTGATGCAGCTATAACTGCAGCTGTTTGCACACTGTCAACAGCAGAAGCTTCGGCAGCTACATGTGCTACTATATAATACTGCGGCTACCACACACCTCTGTATCCAATGATCTAAACTGTAGTGACGATAGCCCTGTCCAAATTGTGACCTAACCCCCTGACAACAAAATGGCGCGAACTCTTATAGCCTATGCACCATTTCAGCAGGACGGACGTTTCTCAAAAGTTCCGACGCACTGCACCAGTACACTTTTAGCCCGCAACTCGTGCTTCAGTTTAAAATTATAATACACAACAAAGGCCCACGCAATAAATCGAATGGTGATTCTGAAAGTTTAATGATCGCGTGAAAAGACTTTTATACACCGATTAAGCTAGCGCCACCGGCCAAGGAACGTATCTGGCCTGCAATCCAATCCATGTTTCCTCGGCTTGCAGATGGTACTCTAAATTATAATTGACAATACTATCGTCCTATAGGCCTGACGGATAATCCATTCGAGTTTTTTCAGCCCGCCAAAAATTGAAGAAAATAAGGGTAGTCGGGTAATGAAATGCAACGTTCCTCACGTATGGCGAATCTCAATCTAAATTTCTGCAAAAGGCTCAATATTGCAAAAGCCACACGATTACTTTGAAGGGGGAAGGGTTGTGTATCGGCACGCAAAGCAGAAACTCGGGCTCGAATCCCACTCGCTCGATTGGAGCTGGGTTGTGCACCCAGCTCCAACGGAATACATCAACTGGAGACTAGAGCCCTTGACCCGGCGGACCGCCTCATCTCCGGGAGGATAATTGGAACGGAAACACGAACACAAAGCAATCCCATCCTCCACTCTGGAGGGCTCCGATAGGGGAAGTGAGGGATGAGATTGTGTTGTTCCTCTGCGGGCAGTAAACCCACGGGCGGGCAGTGGGGATTGCAGCGACCTTGGCTGAAAGACATATAAACTGCTTCAATACTAAGCACGGGGGCGCAGGGTGGGGGAGCTAAGGGGCTAGTTCCCCCGAAGCTATTTTTTCATTATTTTGTCACGTGAATTTGGTCGAAGAACTTTTATCTTGATTTTATCGTGCAATATGGAGTTGTGAGTTCCACTGCTACCCCAAAAGACAATTCGGCCAACGTCAGATGGCTAAATTGTCGTGTCTTTGTAGCTTGCATGTCATTTTAAATTATTTGACCATGTGTAGCTTTCAAAAGCTTGGATGACAAGACGGCCAAAATAAAATGACGAAAATAGGCTAATACCGATGCAATAAGGACAGAATAAAACGAACAGACACATAAACTAAAAGCACTTTTCATCAAGCAAATGTGAAGGAAATAAAACAATACGGTAGGTAGCCAGTTAATAGCTACTAAGCTAAACTAAGATTTAATTGGTAAGCCTCGCTACGTTGATTGCTGCCACGAATTATGCTGAATCTGTCATGAGTTTAAGCAGCGTCTGAAAAAGTTAGCTATGCTTTAGTTAGAACTAAATGCTCTGGAAAATTTTGACTTCGTTTCCCTTTTCGATTGGATTCACGCAATACGAGACCTTGAGGGATAACAGCGCATCAAATCTCACATCATTCACTGCATCCTGTAGAACCCGCAACCACCCACTGGCGCAGTGGGGATATCTGGCGCCTGAGGTCAGTCTGCCAATGACGCCCCCCCTCCCATGTTCAAATCCTCGGTGAAACTTAAGAGCGAGGGGGGGGAGGCGGGGTGCTGATCGACCATAAACCTTTTTCTCAAGAGCTCTACAAGTCAAAATGAATGGTAGCCGAATCTTTATCCAAAAGCTTACCATGTCAAAACAAATGGTTGTCTTGACCATGAAAGTTACTATTTTAAAAAACCATTGCTCGCGCCCTGCCTATGATAGTAACAAAAACAAAAAATTATAATTTAAAAGTTTAGAGTCCTTTCATGCCATTCAGTGATATCATCGATGATCTCCCTTCGCCTCAGGCAAATTTTTAAAAATAATTGACAAAAACATAAGACGAAGGGGCAGGAGAAAGTGTCGAGTAGCCGGGTCGGTTGTTCCATGTTCCCGTCAGGACAATAAAATTACAAAAAATAAAAGAAGATCCCTGGTACTTGACGCTGGAGCAATAGCCCTCTGAGACCTCCCCCTAACCCCACCCCAACCCCCGTGTACGCCACCACGACCACCGGGGAGAAACAACATCCGAGTAGCAGCTATTGCCGCACGCCGTCGATTGCATCACGTCCAGATGGACGGTACAGATTCCACCAAATCCCAATCAACAAAAACTTTCGCGTAGGAAAGCGTAAGTTGGAGTATTTGCTCTAGCGATTCGGAAAAACTTTTTTCTGACAACCATTGCAAATAATTATTGATCGAATGCGAGTGGTTTCCATTTTCTTTGGTCTCGTTTACTTTGGTCCGAGTGATTATTTGGGGACTTACGAGTAGGTCTAACATCAAAACCCTAACCTATTACCTACCCCATCCCTAGCCCCATCCCTCATAATAACTAAAGTCCACATCTAACTTAATCCTAAATCTTAAAAAATGAGTGTGACCGAGTGAATGTGACTAAAGGGAATGGACGCGAATATAAAGGTCCAAGATGTACTATACATTTAATAATTAACCTCAAAAATCGCGCCCATTGACGTAGTTGAAGCGTTTTTGCATGTCACAACTTAATCTCTTGATATCGATATAGCTATATCTAAACCATGGTCAATCGCAATATCGATCTCTCAATATCCGTATTATGGTCGATGAGATAATGTCAAGTCTGTAGAGCGGTGCTTACCCCTCTGCGCGAGTTGCTCGTCCCTGGGGAGTGAGACGTCACCCATCCGAGCGACTCCGACGTTGTTGTGTCAAGCAACGTCACTGCACCACCAAACACACACACGCGCTCGTGAAAGGAGACCAGTGGCGCCGGCATTATAATTCGGGCCGGTGACACCAGAGCATGAAAATTATCATATCAAATGTCATTTTATTGTGACAATTTCAATACGCATATGTTTCTAAAATAATTTTGTGCGATCTGTCTCTCACTGTAGTGTACTACAAAAAACAGCAGGCCCCTGGCACTAAATCTCTCCACACTTGGTGATCCTCCGTCTTTCTCTTCATGGTTCTATTCGATTTCTTTCCAGTAATTCATCTATCATTCCTATCCTTTTCCTTCCCTCGCCCTCTTGCCCTCCATTCATCCCTCCAGTAAACATAGATATGTGCGATGTCCTCATTATGTCTGACAACCTATTTTCAAATGAATAAAGACATACAACGTACATGTAATCATAGTACGTCTTCGTTTGTTTGAAACTGGGCTGTCGGACCGCAACACGGAACAATACATGTAATAGATACTCAGACGTACAAACAGCCAACACATATAATTTAACCAATATTGCGACGTACTATACGACATTATGACAAAATCTAATACGATATAAATATGATAAAATATGACAAGCCTGAAAAATAACGACAACATTATATTTGATAAATTGTGATTTTGCATTGACGTTACAAACAAAAATGTAGGCCTATGTGCATTGCGCAACGTTACGGTGGGGCACGTGCGGTAGTGCCCCATGAGTTGCGACAACGGCACTGAAGGTAACTCATCAACGATTATTATTCAAAGTTCAATAAAATACTCAGCGCTCCCACAACGTTGTAGTTCCTGGAAATTGCGGCCATGGGAGTTTTGCCTAAACAGTTCAGCTGCACATCAGCGGGTAGAAAGGGTGACGAGAAACAATTTTTGAAGCAGTCTGTTTAGCTTACCGCTGTAACAGCAATAGCAGACTGCTTAAAATTTTGCGTCGAGAAATTTCGACTAAAATCGATAATGTTTAGTAAAACATAATAGATTTTAGTCACAATTTCTCTAGACAAAAAAATCGGATAAAATTAAATCAATATTTCATATAAGTCATTCTCATAAACTAGATCTCACATCCCTAACAAACTAGGAGCCCATGCATACATGCTACAGTGTGTGGTACCCTAGTCAATTGGTGGAGACCGCGAAAGAAAAAAGAAAATCTGGCAAAATAATGTGCAGCAATCATAAACGCGACAGACACTTGTTTTTTGCACAATGCAGAATCTTTAGGTTAAATTAAAACTAGCTTACATGCTTAAATATATGAATGTAGCCATGCAAATTCTCCAAAGAGAATAAAGGCACTTAACACTTAATCGATCCTTTGTAGGCACTCAAGTATTGAGTAGGCTGTTATCACGATAGAGAGTAAATAAAGAGTTGTCAAATCCGATTAGGATTTGACATTTTCAGTGCGATTGCATTGTGTTATTAGACTACTTCTTAATAACGATCACCTAGGCTACAGTTTATGGATTTGTGAATAATCATATTAGCAGCCATATCTTTAGAATGATTTCTGAATGGAGTGAGAGAGGCTTACCTTAGGCCTGGCCTGCATTACTTCAAATAAGCATTATGCTAAATAAAACAGACATGCTTCTAACTTCAGCTTATCTGAACTAGACTATTTTGTATTAAAGCCTCATAGAAATTTTAAAAAAGCTTAGTCTTCGCGTTGAAAGAAATGCCGTATGAGAGGCAAAATGCTAAATTGAGAGTTTCGGACAATTCATTGCGCAGCAGAGCACGAAACACTAAGCAGTGTTGACTATAAACTATATTTTTCCTTTGGTCAACGAAACAAATTTTGGCCGACTGTGAAGACAAAAGCTCTCACACACTCACGAGATCTATACGCTCAAAATTGGAATCGTTTGAGCAAAAATCAAACTTTGATGGTGTATTTTATTTTGTTTCGTTTTATTTTGTGGTCGAATTAATTACCCCTACTAGTCCAAATTGTAAAATGCCCCTCGTGATAGCCGCGCAATATGAACATCATCAGTCCGGCATTGTTATTCACCACCTGTCGGTATAAAGCAAACATTAACCCAGTTCTGTATGCATTCAACGATCGATTTGAGCGGAAAGCGTTTCTTTGATCCCATCCTTCCTAGGATCGACAAGGCGAGGCTGCGATGGATCGACTAATGAGCTCGGACACGACGCGGTGTATTATGTTATTTTATTTTTATGCATTCTCTTTATGACGCATTTTAACTGAAGGAGGTTCAGTAGCTTTGTACGGTAGCTAATCAAACTTGAGAGCACTCGATATAGAGATCTTCGATTTCGGTCAATTTTGAGATTTAAAATTAAATTTAAATTATTTCTGAGTGGCAATATAGGCATAATAGCTGCATGCACCAATAGACAATACAAATAGCTTCAATTTTGTTTCTTCCCCATTTTTCAATAGACAAACCAACCTTGCACAGCATCCAGTAGCCGAATGTGAATGACAAAGATTATGACGATAGCGGCAATTCCACGCTTCAGCTGCAGACGATTGGAAGATGTCGGAAGATATTCCATCCGCTTCATCGCCGTTTGACTCATCAACCGACCAAGTTTTCGTCTGTCTGCGTCTTCGTTTGCGTCTGTCAGTGTTCTATCGGTGCTATTATTCTTTTTCATCTAAACCGCTTGTTGGTTAGCAGTTCGCGTGTCTTGTCTCGTTGTATTCCGCGATATTCTGCAATTCCTATTGCTTGTTTCTTAAATTGCGCCGTATGCTAGCTTAGAAATCACTTTGTGAATACAATTAAGCTGCACTTGTCTGAAGTTTTTTTTAAAGTTTGTTATTGTTGTATGTATCTATCCATACGGTCGACGCGTAGGCCTATTGCACGATCCTCGATCCAACAAATATAATCTGAACACTGAACAGCCTACGGTAATTCCATAGCCTTAAATTATGCTGAAAATCCGATTAAGACAGTATTAAAGTTATCAACAGTATTAGACCTTCAATAAGTATTTTAAAACGCACAACTTTTCAAACGTTTTCCTAAGCCCATATTGATTGAAGAGAAAATTCAACTAGTCCAGCAGAAATAAAAACAAAGCCTATCAAAACTATGAACCACCTTTCAGGCTTGCTAGTCAGCTCTCGGCGGACAAGCCAAGCCGACTGATTGGAGCTTCGGAATCAATCGCTACGACGACAGTAGGCTATGCTGCGCGTACTTGTAACAAATCGCATATGCTTCTGCACATACGTGGTTATCATTGTTGTTATATCCTCGGCCGCGATGAAATCTGTAGGCTAGCTTAGACCTACTTAAATTTGCTACTTCGAAAGCCTACACCGATCTGCATAGTGTAGTCCTGATCCGCAAGGGTGCATGGCTATGATTAACTCTTTCTTCGAAACCGTTTTCTGTGTGTCGTCTACTGCGCTTCTCCGGCACATGTCATTCGAGCCCTGCGATTTGAGCAAAATGATGTTTTTCCATCTCCGTTTGCGTGACAGATTTTTGGTGCAAGTGTTAGGCCTACATATTTACATAGTACCCATATCTACGAGTAATTGCATTAATAATTGTAGTATTGTTCTTATTATTTTTATATTATTATTATTATTAGTATTATAATTGCATTATTAATTATAGTAGTATCGTAGTTGCATTAATTTGAAATTGAGTAGCTTACCAACAATAAGATACTTCTGCGGTGCACCAGCGTAACGCGCTGGAGCTGCGGTGCACCAGCGTAACGCGCTGGAGCTGCGGTGCACCAGCGTAACGCGCTGGAGCTGCGGTGCATTCGTATAATTTTATAGTAGCGGCTATTGCACAACAGTTGGCAGGTGTGACAACAGCGACAGGGCCTAGTCCTATAGATGTTCGGTAATAACGCCACACAATCGGTATCGGACGCAAACATCGGACGGTCATTGTCGAACGACGACCCGAAAGTGTCACCGGAACGTTCCTTTGTCAGGACTCGACCGTATCCAAACATCCCCAGCGGTCCACAATGACGACGCTAATCGAGAGATCCTTTCTACAGTGAAAGCCGATGCTCAAAACCACCTAATTTGTCGGTTCTATCTAGGGGCAGCGCTACGGGGGTCAAAGGGGACATTGCTCCCTCTCTCTCCCAACCCGAAACTTGCCCCTACTTCAACTTTGCAATGGTTGCCACCCACTGTTCTATACTTTGCCTCTCCTACAAAAAACCTGGCTGCCCTATCCCTCGCTATGCATGCACACTATATACAACGCGAGTTTGAATCTTGAAAGGATATCCCCCAAGAAGAAGTCCATTGTAAACAGCTTTGTGTCGAAGAAGAAGCGGATAGCTGCTGAGGCTCTGCTGCGTTCACGAACAACATCAAGTCAGAGGGCAGTGATCGCGTTGAGCGTGTCTTAGCCAGACAGTATCGATCTCGTTTTTGCTGTTTCAGGAGTCATGCTCAGTTAAACTTTTCACTGGGATAGTTTCCCTGCCTCAGCAACTGTCGCAAGTCATGCAAGAAGTACCTTATGAAGTCAAATCCTTTATCATTACAAGAAATCAGTGTCTTGATTTTTCAGCTTTCTCAGGTAACTACAGCAAGAGGATCAGAGTTTTTCGAAAAGCAATACACACATTTTGTTGCAAATTTAGGTGACCTTACAGCTGTCAAAAAATAATGAAAATCCGACTACATTTAACCGAGTTACAGCCGTTTGTCTAGTGTCTTGTTTTTTTCACGGTGTGTACTAGGCGTAGGATTAACTGTTCAGAATCCGCGTTTCGCGGCAATGATAGGCGTCAATAGACAATGCTAGACAGTCAGCCACTACGCCACCACATTTTAGAAAACGCGTAAGCCTACGCCTACATCATTCATTTTACGCGTAGCGCTATGCCTACCCGCTTATAAATAGGCATAATTATTTTAAAAACCCTTGTTTTAGGCGTACTACTCCTCCTAAAATAAACTCTGCTGATTATGTCAGATGTTGAACGTGGCAGTATTATTGAACAGTTGGCAGGTTTATATGACGTTCTAGTGCAGAATAAGAATTATAAAATGGTAACAAGATTGACGAATAACAATTTAGTCAAAAATTTTAAATCATGCAGGACTTTAATGCAGCAGTTTGCCTTAGTATTAGCCTACATTTTAAATAAATCAATAGCAAAATTGCACCCAGCAAGTCGGGAAACGAAAAATAGACTTGCAGCCCAGAGTTCCCCGGGCGAATCGTACAACGCGACTAAAGAAGGACGAGCGGTTCTGTGGCGGCCCTCTTACTCGGAACCAGACTGTTATAGTCTTCGTTACATACTAGTTACTACACACCTGTTCTTAACGCCCCCGCCCCCCCAGGAGCACTAATACAGTAGGGGACAACGCCAAAGATGAGAAAACTGCTACATGCTTACTTCAACTTCAACTTCAACTTCCCTACTGCACTCCACCCTAATGGATGATTATTTGCGGGGCTGACAAAAATAAAGCACCTTTGCCAAGGGTGCACGAAGTGACTCAAAATCTTTTGTCGCGGCCCGGTTCGAACCGACTCTCTGCCACACTCGCAATCCGCAGTCCGCGACTTAGACAACTCGGCCACAACGCTTATGCGCAGAGAATTGCGCATTATGCGCCCTCTGACGAATTCTGCTCAACTACACTGCTCGTTTGGAGCGCGGCAGAGACGAGAGAGCACTGAGAGCGATAAATATTGCTCCGGAGATGTTCGTCCAAAAATCGCTTGAGTAAATGCAAAAATATGGCATCAGTCGGTGTAGCCTTGATCTGCCAAGGAAGCGATTCCAGCGTTTGAAACCTGTCAGTTTATCTCCGCAACTAGCTATATTTTGGTATTATATTACATTTAAAACGAAAATCTATGAAGACTATGAAATTTGGGCAATCAGCCCGCCAAGTCTTTTCATCACAAATCGAGCTCTGCAAGCACGCATTTGACTTCTGCAACAAAAAGCAACACAAAAACTTACGCTACTTAAAGTTTACGGTACTCCATTTCAAAAACTTGCCCAGCATCAAAGTATAAATGTCATGTACGCTATACTTAATGCTTACACTGCTTCAAAGTTTGCTTACACTACCTCAAAAACTTACTCTACATCAAAGTTTGCGCTACTTCAAACTTCACTACATTAACGTTACACTACTTCTACTTGACGTAAAGCAACGTTACCCGACGGTTAAGATCATGAATGGAGATCATGAAGCAAACAAAGAGTTTTAAAGCGTTTAGTGCAAAAATTGACAAGTCTTAATTGTGTTATCGCTATTAACGATCAATCGCAATAAACGATTAGGTCTCTCCTCAAATATGTAAGAATCGATTTTTGCTGATATTTCACATTCCTCGCAGAGATATTACCAAACCAAAACAACGAGCATTTTGATTCTACTACAAAAGGGCCTAGTGCAAGAAATAGAACTTTAATCGCGCAGACCCCAAAAGAAAAAGAAGATAGTTACTTGCGCCCCGAACGCGCCAGATGCACCCCATCACCCCTCGGCGAGTCCACGCTCGCACCCCTCGACCCCGCTGTCGGGCGCCCTGCACGGACTCGCTTGGCGTGTACCTTGCCGGCGTAATGCTGCAGAGCCTGCTTGTCCGAGTTGAACGCAGCGCTGCACAGGGGGCAGTAGACTGCACGGGGGAGCTCGCGGGGGGCTGGCGCATCCGGGGAGGGAAGGGAAGAGTCGGAGAGCAGGGGTGGAGGCAGGGGTGATGTGGGGGTAGAGGTTGCTGTGGATGGAAGGGTGATGAGAGCAGCTAAACAGATCTGCGAGGCACCACAATTCATATTTCTGTGCTTTTTTTAGCCTAGATACAGTAGCAAGTATGGTATTTTTAGAAACTTTGTTCTTTCTTCGATAAAAGAGCATTCAAATTATTTAAATGCATTGAAAAGTGAAAATGTTATGGAGTTTCAAAATTGGATATTATATACTTGGCCGCGATATTATACACAGCCAACTGTCTACCGAATTGATATTGAATAGCAAAAACTGGTTGTAAAAACGGCTGATTCGTGCAATCAGAGAATTACGCATTTCCACTGAAGACAGTCTTGACAAAATGGAGCCGAAGTATTGCATTAACCAATGACATGCTGAGGATAAGTTTAGTAGGAGTACTACTCCAAAAACCACGTTTTTTTAAAACTCTACTCGGATTTAGAAATAGGTACCAGTAGCATAACTCATTAAAATGGACGATGGTCGAGTAAGCCTACTGCTTTTTTGAGAGGCTTATGAGTGCACTACTCATGTTTTATCAGCAGCAGGCCTAGTGCTACTCCTATTTTGTAAAGGCTAAACTGTACTCTGGTCATGCCGTTGGTAGATCAATCAGACATGCCGTTGGTAGATCAATCAGAGGTTTGTTCAAACGACATCTGATATGCCGAGAAGTCTATCTAAAGTCTGTAGCATTTTAGTACTACAGAAAATTTAGTAAAAAATGCCAATCACCTGACTTAGTTGTTTTGCTCAGGCTACATGCAGGCCGACATAGCAACTCTAAAAGTTCATACGATGACCTAGTTTAATTCAGTAGTAGATTTTTGCGTTGCCCATGCCGCACAGTCCACAGGTGACCCAGTTCCAAGGGCCAGCATCTGCCACGCAATGTCTGCCGGCAATAAAGCGAATGGGAGAAGTCTGAACTATGATCCGACCTATATTAGCAGCGCCAATGCGGATCGGCAGTTTTGATCTCAGTCGTGGCTCTATTACCCAGACTTGCATCGCTCCGAGTCAGAAGACTTCCCACCGCCTTCATTTTTCGACCTCTCAATCCCGGCCGGTGTTAATAATATAGACCGACACGTGCGCGCCACCGCAGAGAGCTGTTATTGAATATGATATACTTACTAGCGCACGGTTGGAAATTTCCGGTTGCCTGCCTAATGTAGACCTAATGTAGCCTTCTACATGTAGCCTGTAGACATGTAGCCACTACATGTAGCCTTCTTCTTAATACAGTAGATATGTGAGATTTCGGAATAAGCATAAAAAAGCAGAAATATACTTGTAGGCTACGAATTCAGACCATGTTTACAAGTGTGTCCTATCGACCCTTTTGATTTTACGAGTTTTATACGCAAGAGGTGTCAGAAAAGTTACCACACGAATAAAGAGGGATATCGCTTTCGTTTTGGTCGAATTTTGTAAACTGTTCTTGTAATAGTTAGTGAAAGTGAACACCCGCTTCAGTAGACCTAATGTAGACTGATGAAGTCTTGGGATTTTAATGGTAAAAATCATGCAAAGTAACAGTTATTTATAATCTAAATGCATTACAGTGTCATTTTGATGAAATGCTGAATAGGTAGGCCTACGCTGATTAAGGTTGTGAAAAAAAATCGACAATAATTAATGTTCACAAGAATTTCGCAAAATATTAACTGGTTCTAGACATCACTAAGTGTATAACACCATAATAATAGTATCTTCATTATTTGTTCTTAACATAAAAATAAATTGAATTTAGTTTCAGGTTTGTACGTGCAGTAACTTAAGTTGAGTCTTTTGTAACAATAACAGGCGGTATTACCGTATTACTGGTCAGGATGCGGACGCAATAAATTTCAAGTAAGCTTTCATCTTTTACGGCGGCAGGTTGTTTGTAACAACAGATCCGAACGATGAACGTGATTGCAAAACTTTGCAAGCCACGAAGGCGCGAAGTATACACTATATGCAGGCACACGGTTGGCTTATCGCGTTCGGTATCGTTGTCTGCGAAAACATTATTTCTAGCACGGGGTTAAACGTCCGCATCGCTGACCCAAGCTGTCTATGTCAGCCATCGATACGGGTGGAATTATGAACTGTTGTCCTAGCACATTGCTGGACAGTACAATACACGGACTTGTATGCAGTTGGGTCAAGATTTCTGGATAATTTACTGTGATAATATTCTTGTCATTCTTTCCTTTCATTTGGAGCAACATCGGGCGTGACGGAAATATTCAATCTCAAATAGCAGCTTCTTCTCCTATTTGTGTAACTTGAATGAATGCTTTCTTTAAAATCATTGTTATACTTCGTTAAATGGCTTCTTTAACACGTTAAACGTAAGTGGAAATATCTTCATGTGGGACGTATCTTCACTATTATTCAATTGACAATCAAAGCCTACACTGGATAAAACTGATGCGCAATCTGACAAGACAACCAATGTTCCGTAAATATCAAACAATATTTACCAGCTTGTTTTTTGGGCATTTGTGTCACCTTCAAACCTAGGCTGATAATCGTTAAACTGCTGCCATGAGTGAAGAAATCTATATCTATATATAATATTGGAAGTGCATAAAATTATATGGGTACAAGTTGTATGTAGTTCAACTTTAAATTAGATATTTTCCACCCGCTATCACTCTAGCATCTCTTATAACTTGCAGCGGCGGAATTCACGATCAAGAAACGCTCAAAATCACTCAATCTTTCTCAGGAAATCAAAAACGAGGTCATGCCCCACGTCACGTGCTTGATCACGTGACTGCTATTCATCCTTTATGATTTGCTGACTGATAAGAATCTTCCTTGTGTACCGGTTAATATGGTAAGGGGAAGATTTAACAGAGTTGAGGACGAAATCGCTGCAAAACTGGCAATGGAAAAAATTGACATAGGCCTAATCATATCAAAATCATATTTTTCTCATACAGCAAAATACAGAATAAAAGATTTAACTAGCCTCAATAAATGGGTTACTGTAATCATGCAAACTTACAGCAGGCCTGCATCTTGCTTTCAAATATTTGTAACGCATTTATCACACAACGAAAAGTTTGAGCCTACTACTAGCTAGCCTACTGCTAGCTTACTTTAAAAAGAATAATAATCTCACTTTGTCGTCGTTGATCTTTGGCGCGCTGACGTCATCTTGCTGTATCTCTACGTCATCAAATCTCCCGATGATGTCGCCGCTGTCCAGTCCGCGAGCGCTTTCAGCCGCAGTCGACGCCACGCAACACGAAGACTGATTAGTCAATGAAGGTGCCGTACAGAGCTTTACCCTGCGTGCGTGGTATTTACCCTCGTAGTGTTGTTTTGCCTGACGGGGGGCATTTAGCGTTGCTCTACAGATTCGACAGTACAGAGGGTACGAGGAGGCTTGAAACGGAGAACTTTGCGACAAAAAACTTTCAGACTGGGGGCTTTGCTTTGGAAAGATTTGTGATGGGTGCTTGTTTGATGGGAAATCTTTAGACTGAAAGCTTTGCTTTGGCAAGATTCGTGATCGGTGGTTTTTTGATGAAGAATCCTGAGGGTTTTGCTTCGAAAAGATTTGTGTCGAATGGTTTTTTGATGGGAAATCTTTGGACTGAGAACTTTGATTTGAAAAGATTCTTGATGGGTGGCTTTTTGATGAAGATCTCATGGAGCCTCTTAAATCAAAAAATACAGTGTGATTAAAATTTTTATTGTCGTTGTCTTCTTGCGAGCTAATCGAACATTCGGATGAATCGTCTTGAAGACTGCTCGATTTCTTGGAAAACCCCTGCCTCAGATGGATGGATTGGGGAAACTTGGCTGGGTGGTGTTGTTGGTTGGCGGCGGGCGTCACCAGGGGCTGAGAATGTTCTAGAAGCTGTTGATCAACAAGTGTGGAAGGGGTGAACGCTGTGGGTGGCATGGTAAACAGCAGAAAGTCCTGAGATGCACTGAGCTCCGGAGGAATGGCGAAGAAAGATGTTGTGGGAGTGAGGAGACTGATGGGCGGACAGTAGTACTGGTAATCTGGAACACAATGACAAGTAATAGAGAACTTTGCTAGCCAGGAATGAACTAGGTATTGCGAAGCATAAAAACTGTATACGGAAAAATTTACACAGATCTGCTGTGAGGTAACGCTATTTACATACGGGCTTGACATTAATCCCATGTGGCCACAAAATTAACTGTCGAAATATTGCTGTTATAAGCTTTTCTATGGTATATAATATGAAAGTTAATTCGCATAAATACAGACTGCATAGTAGATGTTTCAATATTTGTTTTCGCTCCCAATGTGTAATGGAATTAACTTGACTTTCTCAAAAAAATTGTTTGAAAATCGTTACATGTGTTTTTGTTTGTTAATTCAGGATGATTTTCTAGCCACTCAACAATCTGCTTTTGTGCCTCAGATCTGAGTCAAACACCAGCTATTGCATCGTCTAACTTTGAAAAACAATAAGCGCTGAATCCTGCTCGTTGATCAGCTGGTTCAATGGCATAAGTGAACCCTTTAGCGGTTGATATTGAGCGGGTCAAATGACTAAAACTGCCTAAATTACAGTCGATGACGTTTTGAATATAACTGGTAAACTGACAGTGTGATGCGACTATCATGGAACCACTGATATATTCGTTCAACTATTGAATCCGACAGATGCTACCCTACCATTGCAGCTTAATATCGACTGATATTGGATCCTTGCATTGATGGATCTGCGTCAAAATACTGCAACACAGCACGGACAGCGGCACATAAGACAGGCGTTACTTGGACTATTTTTGGATTAAAGGCTTTTCAGCGTGCAATGTACATTATCTGCGTCTTAGGTAACCAACCATTGAAATCGCTTCCACGGTATTATAGATGTAGAAAACTAATATTGAACACAAATATGGATTTATCGGTGGCCTTCAGCTCCAATTTAAAATGTTCGCACTTTGTATATAGGCTTACTTTTTCGCTGCTGGGCGAGTGGAAAGATATAAAGTATAAAGTATAAAGATTTGTTGTCTAATGATGGGTTGGCCTGTAAAACATTACAGTATGCAGTAATTAATACAGAAATTAAATAAAATTTAGAATACTTTTTGCAATGAAATTAATTTGTACATGTCAAATAATCAAAACTTTACGCGTTCACCAGCAAACCGGTAAAACCGCTATATGAATTCATTCAGTGAAAGGCACAAATGTGGTGATAATTAAGTGTTTTTGCCTTTTTAAGTCGATGAAGCGGAATCGTCAAGCACTAAGTGCAGTAGCAGTGACGCCTTGTTTGGATTGCGTATAGTTTTTCAAAGGAACGATCGAATCTCAAAAAGTCAGCGGTCAGCGTCTGCTTTATGTCTCGTACCTCATAACTCCTGACATCGCCCAAGGGGTCGCCACTCCGACTGCAGCTGCTGCTGGCATTCTCGTTAAAGGATGGAGTGTGTCTTACTTTAGCAGTGGAAACGACGTAACGTAATATAATACCATGACATTTTATCTTTGAGAATAGAGCACAAGAAGACAGTCTAGTCAGTCGTGTTCTCAACAAGCATGAACGAATTTCTTAGACTCATAGTAACTAAACAGTGCAGGCTTAGGCCTATCAGTGTAATAAGGCTCTAGAAATTAAATGCAATGTTGCGGGCCTTTCCGAGGTGCTGCAGTTGTGTTTTGATTTAAATTTACCAAAATAAAATTGAAATTCAAAAGAGGGTCCACGGGTATACGGCCCATGCTGCGCTCAACGATTCGATTCAATTAAATTTGATTTATTCATCGAACACACGACGTACACACGGGATCAACACGCAATTAAATGATGACTTACAATGTACACCAAGGATTCATAAAAATGGTGTCCAGATTCCAGACGAGTGAGCATTTAGCAGAAATTGTCAATTTTTATTCTACAAAATCATTAATTTGCACTTTGACAAGTCAATATTAATCGGCATCATACACTTAACACAGCGCTCTTCTGTGCTCCTGTCAGCCACAAGCAGACTGCGGCTCCCGATCAGTTACATACTACAATCGGAGGCCTGCTCAAGCTGCACCACCGGAACACTTAATCGTTCCGCAACACGTGACCTAGCACGTGACCCAGCCTCGCCCAATGGCGGAAGAGAAAAGTCGCAGCCGGTGCCCTGTGTCCGCCCTCGTGTCATAGTCCGTGCGGGGACTGTGTCCCGCGTCGACGGCTTGAGAATTATGTCATGATGGGGAATATCAAAATGGGTCGATCTAGCGAAGTGTTCCACGCGCAATCTCACTCCGTTTTTCTGATTCACTCTCTGCCAGCCTGCATGCTTTCTCCCCCCCCCCCGCCTCCGCCTCACCCTTTGCCTCATTCACTTCGTACTACGCTTGGCGC
>JAQIWG010001613.1:0-23638 GCA_034695025.1 Chamaedrilus cognettii | reverse complement strand
CTGCATGCAGCGTTCGTCGTTAAGCGATCATGCATGACGTCAGGTCTGCGCGCCGAGCTAAACGACCGCAAGCAGTCGGCGGCTCAACGAGTTCTCTTCGGACTTGAGTCTTTAACGACAAAACTTCCTTCGTTTTGACCGAAAGGTGTGCGAGCGCTTTAAGATTATTATATCGCCGCTTGTTTTGTTATTCCGTGCATGCACGAAATGACGCTTTCATATCACGTTGCATTTGGCTCTAACAAGAGCACGCGCCTAACGGCTGCTAAGAGGTATACACTGTATCTTTCTCTTACAAATATAGACAGACAGGCCTATTATCTTATTTCGCTGGGAAAAAAAAAAAATTGTGAGTAAATTTTTTATAATTTGCTTAAACGAAAAACATTATTTCCACCAGTCTACAGCTAAACAAGAAATAACAATAAAAGCATTTTTTAACTGACAGAAGCCCTGACTGTAAACTGTCTCGTCTTGGGTGTGAGTGCCCATCATCTACAACCAAAACTAACTCTAACTAACCCTAAATCACAAACTGAACAGATAAGAAACTTCGAATAAACAAGCTCGGCCTAAACGCGCTCGCGTCCTAGTCTACTGTCATTTCTACAATGACAAATCGTGATACAAATGTTTGTAAAATATGCAACAGAAATGAAGTGAAAATTTAAAGTAAATTAATCATGATTCAGGATTCTTCTATAAGCAATGCACGAGTCATAAGCCACTGGGGAGTTGGGACACTTCAGATTAAGAAGAAATATTTACTATGCCCAATTAAATCAAAGAGAAAAACTATATACAAACATTTTTGATTGAATTTTTCTAAAGCAGATGCAAATGAACCTCTGTGATATTTTGAATGCAAGTTTCGATTTTATATTAATTGATTATTCAATTCTAATTACGTCTGCTTACAATTTCACAAAACTATCCTTCAAAATTATTTCTTCTATTACTGAGGTTAATCTCATAGTCTAACATAACCTATCAATGATGGTATCGCGTGTAAATTAATGTGCAGTATAACATGTAGAAAGCACGAGAGCCCGTTTGTCAGATTATACATGTACATCCATAGTGCTATTTTCAAGCTTGATGATCCAGATTTCAAACAACATGCAGGACCATTGAATGACTAAATTGTTAAAAAATTCTCTGCGTTGCCCCTCTAAACCACGGGTTTTTACCGTTTTACATCATTTTTCTCCCATCGTCCCCTCTTACACCTTCCTCACCATTTTGACGTGTGTCCCTTAAAGTTGAAATCGAACGTGAATAAGGGCGATTTCAGAGAGATGTTAGTTTTTGATCAAACCCTCCTTCCCCGGTGGGGATTTTTTTTGGGGGGGCCTGTCGGACCGGTCGTGCTTATGTCGAATGTACATGTAGTTGAAATTTCCATCCCTCAAAATACTCGTGATTGATTAGCCTATATTTTCAGTACATTCAGTATCCAGGACGAGCCACTTTTCTAAGCCTCAGCCGGCGGGGCGTTGACCTTCTTGGTGAACTCCTCCACGACCCGGTTGACCTCGTCGTACCAGGCGAGGTCCGTGCGGATGTTCTGACGCCAGCGCTTCACCTGCGCCCAGCGATCAAAGTCCCACAGCTTGAGCTCGAGCAGGGACAGCGAGGCAATGATGCTGAAGTCAGCGATCGTGAGGTGCGGCGCCGCGATGTACTTGCTGTCCTGTTTGTGAAAAGAAAAGCAGAGTGTATTTTTACCTTTAGAGACCTCGCATGGGTGGGTTCTTAGCCGAACTTCCGAGTAGGTTACGCTTCTTAGTATTGTGAGAACGTCACACATGGTGACATGGATGCTTCCAAAATACGCGCTGCTAACCAGCTAAAATCTACGACGATTGCTAGGTCTGGTGCAAAAGCGGGTGGAGTCACATTGTGCCATGCTAAAAATAGCCGTTATCCATGCTAAAAATATTCCATGCTAAAAATAGATCAAGGTTAGAGTTCAGGGGTTATGGATTATGGTTAGGGCCCCATTAGGGTTAGCAAGTTAGGGTTAGGGCTGGGTTAGGGTTAGGGTTAATGTTGCGTCATGGTCGGGGTTAGAGGTTTTAGATCCGAATGAACATGGCCGGCAACGGAACGGGCACTGGCACAATCTGACTTGACCCGCTTGTAATGGTGCGTTCCTACCTTGAGTATGTTATCCAAATAGTCGAGCGTCTTTTCCACTTCAAGCGCCTTCTCCGGATCGGCGGGCTGATTTCCAAACACTTGAGGAGTCTGGTGTGACATGAAGAAAAACTGCTAAGTCTCGCAAAGAATATTGGGACTCAAAACTCTTACTACAATATAAGCATCAAATTTGAAGGGCAAATTAGCCCGCGCTTCGACGGGACAACATTTAGCATTGTGATATCTCCATACTTGGATCACGATTGTAATTAACACTGAACTAATTTTCAGAAAATTAAACCTTACAGGCATTATGTAGATAGATGACGTTTCATAAGTTTCATCTGTCAAAGTTGGCTAGATTTTGACATTGTATACACAAATACTATTGGGCGTATATTCTGTTTTAGAGAATGCATATTTGCGATTAAAAATCACCAGCCGTAGCGCGTTTGCAAATGAAATGTATCTTTATCTTAGAATGCATTACAACTAAAAAAACATATTAGTGCGCGTGATCTGTGTAGCTGACTGGTATACTGTATATACTGTGTTCTTCGTTCGCCACTTGGGCAGGAGAGAAAACAAACGTTGAAAATAGCATGTTATACAAAACGGAAAAACAACAATGGCCGTTGGCCAAGCTAGGAAATGGAAGAAACAAAAAACACACACAAAATGCGCAATATCCAAACGTAACGCCCAGCGATTCAACAAAAATGGTCAGAATGGACATATAATTGGATGTTATTTCATTTAATTTAGATCACAGTAGACTGAGTAGAGTAACAATACTCGTTTGAAAGGTACATCACATTTGCATTTACAAATATTAATAATTAATGAAACGCTAACACTAGAGACCTACTAATGCTGTAGACTACTACAAAAAAGAGTCAACTCTATGCTACTGCCTGCAATGGTAGATATTTTGCCTCTAACCCTAGAGACCTACCAATGCTGTAGATAACTACTATAATGAGAAGCGATTACTATCGCAACTTCTCCAGTGGTACATGCACATGCTTGTTCTCTAACAACACCTACTGGTACTGTAGACTACTACTAATGAGAACCGTTTACTACTCCAACTGCTCCAGTGGTAATACATAAGCCTGCTTGGTCTCCAACACTAGAGACCAAGTGTGACTCTTAGTCTTTAGAGACCAACTAATGCTGCTGCTCGCTACTAATAAGAGCGGACTACTACTCTAACTACTCCAGTGGTGACGTACGATGTAGTCGCGCACAGTCTTGATGAGGGTGCCCAGGTCGTACTGCAGCATGCGGTCGATCTTCGCCCGCTTGACGGGGTCGCGGGGGTAGAGGGTGTGGTTGGGCGCGTACTGGTCGATGAGAAACTGTTGGATCGCACGACTGCATGCGTCCAGGCGTGAATACAGCAATCAGCAAACTAAGAAACAGTTGTTCAATAGAGGGCTATTTTGAAAGACCTGAGACGTTCAAATAGCTCGTCAATGATAACGAGATGTTTAATACCTCATTAGTTTTCTTGCATTATAGCAAAGAAAAATTATGAAAAAGCTTCAAAGTAGCGCCATGCCAGACAGACTCGTCGCGGCTCGATAGGTGTCGAGGAGGAGGCTGGAGTGGATGCTTTGCTAAGCAGGTCGCAAAGTTGCAAAGTCACAAAGTCGCAAAGTGCATTTTAACTGAAACTTCCGACTAGGGGTTAAATTTATATATGTGAGCTAATTGGCGTGATCTGATCCGCCTTAAATCCTGCAGGTCGGGGAGCAAAGAATTGGCCTGGAGCCCAGAGCTCCTCAGGCTTGTCGTAAAAAGCGACTAAAAAGGGGGAGCGGTTCTGTTGCACAGAACCGGACTGTATGTTTAACTAGTAGTAGTAACCGGACTGTACGGCATGTACATGGTCCCCTTGTGTGCTACACACGGTCCCTAAACTACAATTTTTTCAAACGAAAAAAACTGATCAGTCTTTTTGTTCGGTGACAATTTCAAACCAAATATCTCTCGGTTGAGCAACTGGCTTGAAGGGTATAATCTAACGCATGCATAAAACCCCTATTTCGTGCGTGAGTGAAACAAATACAGCGAGAAATGACGTGACAGTTAGTGCGTGTTCTTGCTTGCAGCATCAACAGCAGCAATCGTTATTGCATTTGTGACGTTAGCTCGCCGTTTGTAGTTTTTCATGCACGCATGAAACCACGCTTTCATGCAACGTTGGGATAGTAGGTAAGTTTAGCTCTGATAAAACATGCGTTGAATTACGCCCGCTTCTTATGAACAGGCGAAGTGCAACTGCTCAGCGTTTAAAAACCGTGCAGGCCTATGCCACCATGGTCAATTTTACGAGTAATGCCACGCCTGCATGCCTGCTTCAAATTCGGCATATATTTAGCATCTAACCGTAATTTTTGGCACACTACACTGTACTGTCTGCTCAAATTTATCCCGTATCGCATCATTAATACTTTTTCGTTAAACTGCTGCAAAGTATGATTAATGAGTTAATTAATGATTGAGACATCGCAGACGCGATGCGGTTATCTTTAAGAATAAATCTGATAGGCTATTGTTGAGCACTGGCGCTCCGTACGCAAATCGCATCGTTTCAAAAGAAAATGCAGGACACCGATTGCATCCTCAATGGGTCCAATTTTTCTGCTTTAACGAGGTCCATCAAGTGTAATCATTATTATTGAATTCAGGATGACATGTAGCCTAGTGAATTGAACTACTTAAGAAAATGATTAAATTTAAGCAAGCTTGTTCAACGCGTATTAATTGATTCAAATTGGTAAACTAAATGATGCAAGGGTACCTTTCCCACAGTGTAATCGTGCCCGCCACAACCAGCGTTGGTACCGTGTGATCTGGGTTAATCTGCAACGACATCGTCATGACATTGGCTGTACTATTTGATTGCACCAATCTTCATAATTATAAAAAGTTAAGGCACTTGACCCAGGGGTTATATGCGTGTCTAAAAAGAATAGTATTTCAAAGTTTAAATATAACAAGGCACAAAACTACGCCAACATACCATATTTTTACTGGAGCGTTTTTTATCGGGCATCAAGATGTTAGACAACCAAACGCTGAGGCCATACACAGAGAATGGCAAGCTACGCATCAAATCTGTACAGTTGCCAAAATGTTAATCTGAAAATTAATAATTACCTGATGCCTACATGTTTTGACGCGCTCAACGTGCATACTAAAGCCTAGATTCTAGACCCACATCATTTCATTAGGCATCGGAAAAAATTGGTATGTTTCTAAATGAATTTCTCGATTCCGAAAAAACCCTGTGAAACCTGCCGGCCTGTAAAATCTGTGAACTTTTGAAGCGACAAAGCTTTCATTTAGGCTAACTTAACCAACCTGACATAATTTTTTGTCGCAGGCCTGCCTACGTTGCATGAAAGCATGATTTCATGCATGCTCGAAAAAAAAACTATACACGGCGAGCTAACGTCGCAATGCAACAATGATTGCTGCAGCTGCAAGCACACGCGCGCAGTAGAAGTGAATGGCAGTAATAGCGACGTCATTTCGCCGCATGTATTTGCCTGCCTGCCTAGCCCTTGACCTCGTCGATCGTGGGGGCGCCATGAGCAACAGCAATGACCATCTGTCTCCATCGTTGACGGTCTTTGGATATCGTGTGGAGGTCGTAGACTGACAATCCTGTCCGATCGGTTAGGTTTTTCAGCCAAGTTGTGCGAGGTCTTCCTCTGCCGCGTGTATCTTTCACCAGGCCGCTAGCTCTGTTGGCGTGACCATACAGCTGCGTCTTCAACCTTTTCACTGTTGATATAAAAGATTGGTGTTGTCCTATAATTTGAGTTATTTCCTCTCTCACTGATTTGCTTGTGCGGTGGTCTTTATTATGATATTTTCCAAATTCTTCTCAGACATTGGAGTTCGAAAGCTTGCAGTTTCCTTTCAGTCTCTGCTAGCAGTTTCGCAGCCGTACAGGATCGACACAACGATCGATGTCATTAGCCAAATTTTTCTCTTTGTGTTTATATTTCTGTTGTCAAATATAGGTCTAAACTTAGCTAGTGCACTAGTTGCAATAGCTATTCCTTTCTTTATGTTAACGATTGACCTTCCGTCTTTTGTGATGATTGATCCTAAATATTTGCAGGCGTCCACTTGTTCCAGTGCTTTTCCTCTGATCATTGCTTCAGGTTTGGTCGCATCTGTTCCAACAGACAATATTTTACAATCCAACAGCATGTATTTATCTTTCGTGTATTCACGAAATATAGCTACATATTTTTGCGCCACCGGAGCAGTTGGCATCAACACAATACGAAATGGCGGTTGTCGCTCACTTCGCTGATTATATAGACCAAAAACGAAGAATTCCTGATTCAAAACGCATAACGAAATGAACGAATCAAAAATAAACATGCCGACCTTGAGAAAGGCCGGTTCCTTCTGTTCGCCCTTAAGTAGATCGATGTTCTTCAGCTCGAGGGGAATGCTGGCAGCCTTGGCTGTCATGATGACTGCGCGGCAGGGAGGACTGAGCGGGAACGTGTAGAGGACGATCGGCTGCTTCTTGCTCGCTCCGCTACCCATCTTGTCTAAGCTACTCCGTCAATATATGCAGACAATAAACAAGCGAAGAAATTATTGCGTATTCCTTTATTAAATCGACTGCGGATTGAAGCGTTTATGGATGTTGACGCGGTTCGGTTAGCAAAGCAGCGAGAAGGCAACCAGACGGCGTCAACTGCTCGGTTTTGTAGCGACGAGATTTATACTTATAAATAAACGGATCACTTGCACTCTTGAGAGGGCCGGTGTCACCGGTGATATCTCAACGGTGATTGCTGGCTCTAAGGAACTCGATGTTGAAGATTCTCGACGTAGACTGGGCGATAAGTGCAATCATGTAGGTTAGTCTGTGGTGTGTCAGACAGCACGACGACGCGTTTTATGACTTTTTACAATTAAATTAAAATTAATGTGTTCATCCTAAAAATTGCTCCTAGGATAGGCCTATACTGTAGCACTGATTTTCAAACAACAAAATATTTGTAAAAAAATGACATTGATGATCAAATGGATTATGGATGTTTGATGATGATTGATGATGATTGATAATGATTGATAATGATTAATAATGCTTGTTAATGATTTATGATAATTGATAAAATGCTGATTGGTAAGAAGATTGATGACTGACAATAAGATGATGATTAATAAGATGAGTGCCGATTGATGATTGATGAGGAGGCCAAAAAAATTTTGAACAAATATTTTAAAGTTTTATTTCTCCATCGAAAATGGCTATACGCTTGCAGTGTAACGTCATGGGTGTAATGCTCTTCAGTCTTCGCCGTTGAATACAAGCTGCCACAATTGCTTGCCAAAGTGCATCCCAGTGCTTCTCAAACTTCTCGGTGTTTTTGTTTTTGTTTTTGATTTTGTGTGCAAAGTTTAATTGTCCGGGACCGGTGCCATTTTCTATGGCAATAATTTTCTACAGCTTATCCCATCTTTTGTACAGCAATCCGATGTGATTCAAAAACTGCTACATGTATGATTGTCATATAGGCCTGTAAGTAGGATTGATATAAACGACAGAATTACACTTCAGAACGTGTAGGCCTATGTGGACTATGTCTTAATACTAAACCAGCATCAACAGTGAGAATTTGATAAATTTTTTTCAACTCGCCGCGGACCGGCGACAGGTGGTCCGCGTACCGGCGCCGGTCCTCAGATCACTATGAGGCGCACTGGTGTAGCCTATATTAGCAACGAACGCAGCATGGCAACCTAGGCCTGTACTATATGCTACAACGTTGCGATTGACAGTGAGAATTTGCATTATAATGATCTGATTTACGTTTTCAAGTTTAAACCACAATGTCATATAAAATAAGCGACTCAGAAACTTCACCACCTTCATAGACACATAATCATGCAGGGTTGAGCGTTTTGCGACGACAGTGTAGATCCTCAGTAGCCCGGGGCTCGTAGAAAACTAGAAACTGTCTTGTTGATACTTCACTCGTTGTCATGGCAATTACGCACGTTGGCCTCAAAAGGCTTAATTGACCTAGAAGGCCTTCAGTGGTAGCCAGCAACGCTTCACCATTGTAGCACACTCTGTAGTTGCCAGACGCTATCCTGGATACTTAGCGATCCAACACTTTAACTTGTCACGAACTAGTACGTCACCTAATGAGCCAACAGTCCACTGATAATCTGCTTGTCAACAAGATTGACCAATGGTCCACTGGCCCAGACTTATGCGTGTTCAGGTAGCGTTGTCCCTTAGCCAAAGACCGATTGAGTATTTTGAATGTACATTGGGCAATATAGATAAGTATTAAATGCAGATTATTATAGGTTGGTAACATTTCTCTTCATCCGGTCTCCAAGTCCATGGTTGTAGCACAGATAATAAGAAAGAACCTTCCAAACAACAGAACTTTCAAACACTATTCAAACAACAAAGAAACCAAGGCTGTAGGTTGCCTGCATGTAGGCAACACTGTTCTTCAAAGATAGATTTTCGGTAATAATAAATTCGTTAGTTACTATTGGTCATAAATAATAGATTCGTTAGTTACTATTGGTCATAAATAATAAATTCGTTAGTTACTATTGATCATAAATAATAAATTCGTTAGTTACTATTGGGCATAAATAATTAATTCGTTAGTTACTATTGATCATTAATAATTAATTCGTTAGTTACTATTGGGCATAAATAATAGATTCGTTAGTTACTATTGATCATAAATAATTAATTCGTTAGTTACTATTGATCATAAATAATTAATTCGTTAGTTACTATTGGGCATAAATAATAAATTCGTTAGTTGCTATCGGTCATAAATTTTAACACCAGTCTGAAATGTTGCATATCGTCTACGGATGCCGCCATAAAGCGGCTCGATCAACGTGTGGCGGCGCTGGAAAAACAGGTCAGCATGCTGATCGGGACACCGGTAAAGCGTACTATGCCGCAGCCAACTGAGATCCTCCATAATCCTAGACTGCTGGATATCAAGACTGCGATGTTTCTAGGAGGACACGCTCTGAATCCTCATCTATGCAAGCAGCTGGTTTTGGAACTTCCAGAAAACGAGCCGATTGTTCTTACTCCGGATAACACTGAGCAAGTTATGAGTGCGATAAACGAGCGGCACAGGTGCAAGGATGCGCCTAGCTTCAGCAAGTGGGCCGTGCTGAAACTGTTCAGCCTCGAGCAGTTGATCGGCCGGAACTGCTACGGACGCGGACGCGTCTATTCGAAAACTTCCGGGGCCAAGCCGGCCCTTGGTGTGTTGAAGATGGAGCTATTAGGAAGGCTACGTTCGCGCTGTATCCGCAGCCCAATGAGCTTCTAAACGAGGATGTGTGGTCCAAGCACTGCGTTAATGGAATAAATGTGATGGATAAATCCATCGATGGAATAAATGTTCAGTTGCGGTATTTGATGGCTTCCTGCCTGGCTAAGCACGCGTGGTTGAGAGTTGGACAGTGGCAGCGATCAGGTGCGGTTCCATGAATTTTCGGTGTGGGGGGATGGTGGTCGCGGTTTTCTCTCCCGCCGGACAGAACTTGCGACCGGGGGGCATCCCTTCTCAGCCCCAACGTAGAAGAGCCCCGAAGCAGTGATGAATTCTTTCGTTTATGATTGTGGTTTATTACAATAGACTTCCGTTAGTCATCGTAGATAGACCAAACACAAGTGTCGTGTGAACCTGATGGTGCCTCAACAGTGCTGCTATAAAAGCTATGGCTGTTTTAAATAGCCGTTTGTTTATGTTTGCAGGCATCTGAACAATAACAATCTGTTATCTAGCATATATTTGCTTTTGAGTTAATATAGTTTTCTAACAATGAATTTAAGCAAATTGATTAGTATAAAACAATACTAGCGTTATTAGCTCATCGTTGCAAATAATCTTGCTAATAATCATTGCAGTTCAATGCTAACGCCAAAGTAGTTTCGTTGAGTTTATTTTTACACTAAGTGTAGGCCTTATGGCGCTGAAACGAGCTGTAATGCATGGAGTTCTTGCACAAGGTCCTTAAACTTCAATAACCTACCACCCTATTCAAAGTTGTATCACTAACAGCGAGGCTCAACACGTTAGTCAAAATTCGCTTCGTATGCCTTTTGTGGCATCTTTGGCTTTTGTCTTTGTTCAACAGGCGGCTTTAGTTTCGTTTTCGCTTGCCTGCAAATTATGAACAGAACAAAAGCACAATAATTTAATTTATCTAGGAACACGAACTACTATGCTATTTTAGCGTAGCAAAACTTCGCTGTATGTAGGCCTACTGATAGCTTTTCAAACACTATTCGTTGTTTCAAACTTCAAATAATCCATTGATTTAGTCAGTAGGTAGGTATATACTTCAAACTTAGAACTATATATAGAATCAGTGCATACTTTGACTTCAAAACACGCACTGACTAAATAAATAGTTCAAAGTATGCATCGATTTAATCAAGACAAATTACATCGATGAACTGCAGTGAGCTTGTTGAAAAACATAGGCTAGATGTAGTCTTGAAGTTTGTCTATAATTTATTCAATGGTCAATTTTATGTCAGTACGATATTCACGTTGAAATACAAATTTACAAAAATGTTAATATTAAATCGTAAAGACTTCGTCATTAATTGTAAGAAATACTTTCAAAACAATTATGTTAAGCGACGCGTATTCTGCAAAAAATATCTACTGCGGTAGATGAAAACTTCTATTAGAATAATCATTACAATCAATGCAGACTATTGCTCGAATCATTTTAATTTTAGCTCAATTAAGTAGGATAGAGTTAACAACTATTCAGTGCATATTTTAAAACCATCGCGGGACTAATAGTGCATGCACACCTTCCGGTAAAAACGAAGGAAGTTTACCCTGGCGTTCGTTTGAGAGAATAGACACGGCATCGCCGTATGCTCGCGCATTCGGTCAAACGAACGCCAGCCGCCGTCGTTTAGGTCACTGAGACCTTAACAAAAAGAATGCTGCATGCAGCATTCGTCGTTAAGCGATCAAGCGATCATGACGTCAGGTCTGCGCGTCGAGTCAAACGACCGCAAGCATTCGGCGGCTCGACGAGTTCTATAGTAACCTGCACCCTGTCCCGATGAAAATGACCACACTTTAAACTTGTCATAACTCGGTCAAAACTTATCAGATTAGTCTGAAACTTTATACACACCAACTGTAGCCATATCTACACCAAATTATGGCTGTCTTAAAAAAAGTGCCGAAAAAAAGTTGCTACATTAGTTGCTGCCTATTGTGTGCCTCCTACTGTCAAGTTAAAAGCAATCTGTCCAAAAATTTAGTCGCAGCTGATGTTCAAAGTGTACTCCTTGTTCGCGTACACATGACAGAAGACGGGGACCCCACTATTTGACTGCTGGATCTATCATTTGGTGATAAAACAGCCGCCACTTTCAAAGCAAACGAGTCGTCAGACGATTAACGACACGCAGGCCAGTATGATAAACATGCTCCTCCTGTAGAGGCGTAGACTCTGCACTCCATATCTGAGGCTCACGCGGAGAGAACCATGTTTTCTGTCATGTGTACGCGAACAATGAGGAGGCTATGAACATCAGCTGTGACTAAATTTCTGGACTGCTTGTTTGTAACTTGACACTATTGTGTGCCTACGCACACAATAGGCAGCAACTAATGTGGCAACTATTTTTCGGCACTTTTTTTAGAACAGCCATAATTTTGTCGCAATTTGCTCGAATTACTCTATAAATTTCTAAGTCGGTCTAGATATGGCTACAGTTGGTGTGTATAAAATTTCAGACCGATCTGATACGTTTTGACCGAGTTATGGCAAGTTTAAATTGCGGTCATTTTCATCGGGACACGGTGCATACGGACTAACGACAAAACTTCCTTCGTTCTGACCGAAAGGTGTGCATGCACTTTAAGGCTCCACATAGAAGAAACAGACTGAACAGAGCGCTGTATGTTTCTCTCACCTGCGCCTGTTTGATTGTCAACAATGACAACATAACATGATTGCCCTTATTCATTCAACATTGACTCGCATTTAGAATGAATAAGTTATAGAAAAAATATGAATAGAAATTATTAAATCACATACTGCAGAACATCTGACAATTGAAAGATCAATATTTATGCTAAATTAAAGCGTATATCCATCAAAAATAAGCACAAGATGAGCATAAAATAAGCATAGAATGCTGTAGTATAGAAATGTTACCCAGGATGCTTGATTCCATTCACTCTCCAATATATCAGCGCTGCGATCCCAACCACCAGCAGAAGTCCACCAACGACCGCCGTCACTGCGATAGCAACTGAAAAGGAGCCACCAACTCCTTTAATTATCTAGGCCTACCCGCTAAGATACGCCCATGCGTGCAGTGAACGTTTAACCCCTAGTCGGATATTTTAGTCAGGCCCTAAAACGTACTTTGAGATTTTGAGATGTTGAGACTTTGAGACTTTGAGTCTTTGAGTCATTGAAAAAAAAAAGCATCTACTCCAGCCTCTTCCTCGACACGCAGCGAGCCTCCACGAGTCTGTCTGGCATGGCGCTATTGTTAAGCTTTTCTCACCTTTTTTCTTCACTATAATACAGCAAAACCAATGAGATATTCAGCGATTTTTGCTTAGTTCCTGGTATTTTTTTTATTGTATAGTATCACATAGTGGGTAATTGTACATACCCACCACCAGTGAAAGGTAATCATAATAATTACTAAAGTATTAATTTGCTCGATACACAACACGACATGAACACTGAACCCCCCTCGTCGTACATTGAAAATCTCCAAAAAGATAAACAATTTTTAAAATATATCATATTCGCAAAAGATCAGCGATTGTTGAGCAACGTTGCAAATTTCCGTAAATATTGGCTTAGCCTCCCAAATGTCTTGTTTTTGAAACAGCCGCCGCCACATTTTTGATTTATTGCAGGCATTTATTTTAAATTTTATTGTATTACATATGTGTGGAAAGTAATAACAACAAAATGTAAGTTTGCTCGACATGTAATGCGCCATGAACAGTCCTCGTACAATAGATTGAAAAGATCCCATTGACACATACAGGGTGTCTCATAATGATGTGGCCAACCCCTACAGCGAAATTTATAATAGCTACAGCAAAATGCAATACACCACCTTGTAGAGAATTCAATTTCGAATTAAATTAGTCCTGTTTGACCATGCTTGCTGTAATCTAAGATTAGTTATTGAAAAAAAACCGAGACTACCTCAAAAAGTCACAAAATTTACCACAAATGAGTCAATTAATAGTCGGTTTCACCACCACTTGCTGCTCGAACTTGTTGAAAACGTTCGGGCATGGAGCACAGGAGTCCTTGAAACAAATTCTGATCGAATTCCAACTCTGACAAAACGATATCCAAATTTTTTCTCAGAGTGTCTTTTGAGTAACGTCCTCGTCCTTCTTCCAAATGCATCAGACGTTCCACGCGATCTTTCACGATTTCACCAACATTTTCGGTCGGATGTTGTTTTTTCTTTAATTTAATTCGAAATTGAATTCTCTACAAGATGGTGTATTGCATTTTGCTGTAGCTATTATAAATTTCGCTGTAGGGGTTGGCCACATCATTATAAGACACCCTGTATTAAATGGGACGAGCTATCAGAGGCAAGCATACGATATGAGGCTAGATATCAGACATAAGCAGCTTGCACAGGTTAGACATAGGACGCAGGCATATTACGCAGGGCTAGATATCAGACGTGAGCATCCTCCTGAAAGTGATCATCTTTAGTGTATTACAGATCTGTATTACATAAGAGTGAATAGCGATGCAACTTTCTGACAAACAATATATACTGAGATAGATTAGATTTGTATTGCATATTGTCTGCAACATATTTGATGAGGCAAGCAGAAAAAGGATTAACGTTCTTCAATAAAGAGCCACATATGTTTTAGGAGGGATGATGATTAAAATTACTTGCATGGACATCGCAAACACATATCATATTATTTATTTACATCACAAATATATATCATGCACTATGAGTCGGATACACAACGGTACTGTCCCCAGCGCCGGTGTGCCTCACTTATACTTGAGTTAATCTGCCTCACTTCTCTCCGTAGTCAATGACGACGTGATCCTTGGCGGTGCCCGTCACGGCGTCGTGGTGTTGAAACAGACCGAGGTAGCGCCGCGCCGCGACGATGCGCCTCATGAGAGCCGGCGCGCCAAACTCTCTGAAGGAGACGGAGGCGTAGCGGTGCGACGTGGCGAGGGCGAGAGAGTACAACACCTCACCCCCACTGGACACAAGGGCACGGGACATATTACTAAATATTTAAATATGTGGTAGCCTACAATAAAGACTATATAGTGGTCTTCTCCATCATAGGAACTGGAAGATACTGGAAGATACAGGACTGTTTTTCATTTACAAATCTCTAGCAGGTATATTGCCTGTTAAATGGAACGCTACGTTTCAATATAATGTACGCACTATGCAGTAAAAACTATTCGTAGATTTCATATTCTTTTGTTTGGTCTTGTTGCTGCATATAGAATTTCTTGTCAAAAGTTGCATGCTATTGTCCATTGAAGCAATGAACACAGAGAAACAATGCAAGTCGTGCAGTCGAACAAGCATGCCAGTCGTCCATAGAATGGCCTACGCTTCATGAACACCACAAGACAGTAAGACAAGCAGGATAAGGACTACAAAGCTGAACCAATGATGTCATTAATACCAATGCTAACCGTGTCGCACAGGCCTGCAGCGGTGTGTCCTATTCAAAATGGCGAGTTTTGAGATTTTGTATTTGTGTTATCGTAATGACGTAATTACCGCAATGTAATTACCCGTAATTACGGATGTATCATGTAATTATATATTAAGAAATTACGTGTAACATAAATACAACGTAATTACTCTCATTACCACAACATAACTACTGTCATTACCGCAACGTAATTACTCTCATTACCGGTAAATTAATTACCGTTCACAACGCCAGTCCTACCGCAGGTGATGCTCGAGAACGCGCGTCAGTCTCTTGTAGAACGGTCTTGAGGTGAAGTATCCGCTCCAGTAGTGGTCGTCCCTGTCGGCGTAAGTGAAGAAGTCCCCGGCCAGGGAGGGGTACCCCACCGGGAGACCCTTGGGCGCCCCCGCGAGGGACGGCTGTGTACCGACCCTCGCACGCAGGGCGGCGTAGTAGTCCGACAAAGTCGCAAACCCGACCTGTGCACAGGACGATGCTTACCAGTGCTTGTTCTAAACAAAAATTCGCAAGGAATTTACAATGGAATTATTTTTCATCATGCTTCAATTTCTTTCAATTTTTTTTACCGATTTTTCAACAAATTAAGACAATCTTGTGGTTTCCCCCGTCTGGTGCATGGGAACATATTTAAATTTATTGGAGTGTAAATCACCATAGAACCAGTAACTGAACTTCTAAGGACACCGAATAAAAAATTTTTTGTCAAAGGCTTGTGAAAAATAGGAATTAAATTTCACCAGCTGTAAAAAAAATATTTAGCAAATTTTGCAATCGGCGGATCAAGCCACGATGTTTATCTTCACGCTGCAGCAAAGTATTAAAAATGCAAGAAAAATGTACAAAAATGCATAAATTTTTGAATAAAATCAAATTTAACTAACTGCCTTTTTTGTCTTTTCTGCTGATGTCCATGTTTTCACACAGATTCAGACGTATGCGCCTTTGTAAGGACTGCAGGAACAGGGTTTTTACGGCCGGATGCCCTTCCTGACGCCAACTAAATAAATAATTATCTGGTACGCATTTAGCAGCTAGCGACACTTGCGTGTTTAACAGCCTTGCTGAAGGGCCTGTAACGCCATGGTTTCATAGTAGCCGGCATGGGGACTTGAACCCTGGTCCTCTGGACTCGAAGTCTGATGCCTTAACCACTACACCACAGTGCTTCAAATAAAACCAAAATTACATTAAATGAACCGATGAGTACCTCGATGTTCCAGTCCTGTCGTGAGTTCATGTAGTCAAAGAGCTGGATGTAGTTGGAGTACTGCTGGTCCCACTCTGATGCCAGCTCGTAGCGGAAGTCGTCCCCGAGGGGCACGAGAAGGACAGAGTGGCGGTAGAGCTCGGACTTCATGCGGTACTGCTCCAGCAGCAGCGCCGCCCTGCAGCGCGCAGCAATACCCCGCCCTTAAGCAAAAAGCGCAAGTAGTAATGGTGTCCTTAATAGACACGCACCCTTTAAATAGCAAGGCGTACGTTGCACTGCAGCTTTTTAGGCAAACCTTGGTAAACTCAATAACTTTACAATTTAATTGTATCACTTCGTCCTCAGAGTTCCGCTATGCCGCAAGTCCTTGGTGTCCAAAACCTTTAAAACCTTACAGTCTAGCCTAGCCTCGCCCTTCTCTTCATCTCCGCACACGATTCCTTTCCAAACGGATCGTCTATCACGCCGATACTTGGCTTTTCTGGTTCTCTCTCGCTCTTCATTCTTTCCTCCATCATATCTCTCAATCCCTCTCCTCTTACGACTATCATAATAATTATCACCATCATTTATTTTAGCTTATTCTTTATTGAGCCTAGTGATGGTTTATTCCCGGGTATTAAAAGAAGGCCGATGGGTAAAGGATAGGCCCGTGACAAAAACTATTCCGCCCGGACAACCTGGGACTCTAAATCGGGAATGTCGATAGAAGCGCCGCAAAAAGTACAAAATAATATAGGAAATTCGTTTAAATATAATTATAATTTAAACATAAACGAACGCCTTAATAAAATATCGTAACCTATATAGATAGAAAGCGCATTAAGCCATCAGGTGATCACATTATCATCATACCCCAGCGTGTCGGGGAAGAAACAATATACTTGCTTGTATAAACCCATTTAAGATGATCGGGGAACAAAGTAAAGACTTGCTGGCTGCAGCCCAGAAATTCCCGGGCAAGTCGTAAAAGGCAACTAAAGAAGGGGGAGCGGTTCTGGGGCGGCCCTCTTACGCAGAACCGGACCGTAATAGTCTTCATTACTCACACGCACGGTCCTTAAACTACAACCCCCCACCCATACGATCCCAGTAGAAAACCATCCCACAATTCTAAGCCATTTGAAAAATCACCAACATCATAGATCACCAAAATTCAAGCAAAATAGTGAAAATACTTAGTCAATTCACTCTCTCGTAAATACATTGAACCACTACAGTCATTCGTTTACTTCCTCTGCATTCAAGAATTATAGCAAAAAACCAAAACATCAGCTTGAAACTCAAAACTCTGCTTCTTTCCGATTGAAAAACGCATCCATTTCCACTATAAATCACTCGCTTGTTCTCGCTGAAAAAATAACAAAATCGATTTTCCCTATGTTCGCGCGGATTATCAAGCATTGACAAATGACATCATTGTCCATTGGAACGTCCCGAATGATGTTCATGGATGCTCAATGAGATGACAAACTACTAATACTGCCATCATAATGCTCCCGTCAAGCGAGAACACGCCTACTAAATAGGTTCAAACAAAACCCCCCAATATTAGACGGTGGATCGCGCACACGAAGCAAAAATAAATATAAAACTTGATCTCATCACAGCCACCCCACCTGTCGGCGACGTTTTGCGGAGTGATAACGGTGGGGGGGATCTTCCAGGGACAACTCATGCTGCCCCCGTCGAGTCGCCTGAAGTCAAACTGACAGCACACGCGCGGATCCGGCCCGCACGTGTGCGGCACGTCGTAGCTGTAGAAGGGCATGAGGTGCGTGAACACATCTGTTGCACCGCTCGAATCTGCACCACAGCGTAGCATTACATACGTTACTTAGTTACTCTATACGCATTTAATAATTCATTATCATTGAATCCACTACAGCAGAGTATCCTCTAAATGCAAGACTGAGCGGGCCACAACAGACCCGAGCACTCACGCATACAAATTGCAGAGGTATTCTCCGACCATTGGTCTCACGTTGCCATCATAGAAAAGTCGGAGTCGTATGGATTTACAAAATTCAATCAACTAAATGTAAACACAAATTCACACCAATAACCAAATACACACTATGTCATTATGAGCATTCGTAGTCAGCAGCTTTAGAGAGAAGAGTTGATACATGGTTTAAGGACCGTCTGCAGTAACAAAGACTGTCACAGTGTGGTTCTGTGCAAGAGAGCTCAGCCGGCACAGAACCACACTCCCTTCTTTAGTCACCTTTACGACTCGCCCGAGGAGCTCTGTGCTGCGGCAAGCCAATTCTTAATTCCCCGGCTTGCAGGGGATATTCTGGGAGGAAAGATTCCGAGCATCCATTAAGATAGAAAGCTGCCCATAATCTGCCGCGGGGTAAGACGACAATCTGTTTCACTCCGGCACGCACCCCAGTTCTGTCTCCAGACAAACTCGAGCTGCTGGGTCTTGGAGAAGTACTTCTTGATGGAGTAGTGCACGCGCTGCAGCAGCAGGTTGTTGAACCCGGACTGACCCAGCAGGTACGCCATGGTCGGAGACTGACCGAACGGGTCGATGGACCAACCACTCGACGGACGAACCCCTGACCCACAGACATCAACACTAACTATCTTGTGTCTTTATATTCTGATCAAAATGACCAAAAAACTTCGTCAAAATCTGTGCAAAATGTAATTGACACAATCCTTCAAGTTTATTAAACCCTATTGTATTCAAGCTATAAATTAAATGTTTCTAACACATTACTGACATAAACTTTGAATCAGTACTAGGTTGTAGTTAAGCTAGTTCCCACCCAATCACCTATATTGTTGATCGGCTACTGGCTGCCATTAATGCACAAAATACTCCCACGTATTGATCTACATTGTTGATCAGTCGTTGGTTGTCATTGATACACTGTATACTCCCACTTACTGACCTACATTATTGACCAGCCATTGGTTGCCCTCAATTAGCTGATCAAGCATGGAGTAGTAGTGGGCAGTGGCCTCATCGCTCATGACCCACCCACCGGTCACAATCTCAAGCCGTGATTCGTTCAGCAGTCTGCGGCACGCGCAGCATCAACCAATCAGAGCCTAGCATCCACTGGCCAGAAACGATCTCAAGTCGCAATCAGTTAAACAGTACACACAGCATCAACAAATAAAAGAGCTGATCAGTTTTTTTTTTTGTAGCTTAGGTCTTTACTAAGTTTTTGTACTTTATGTGCAGCACAAGGACTATATACAGGTACATATGTACACTGCACAGTCCGGTTCTGTGCAAGGGCGCCCGCACAGAACCGCTCCCCCTTCGTAAGTCGCCTTTTACGTATTGCCCGGGGAGATCTAAGCCGCAAGCTAATTCTTTGTTCCCTGGCCTGCAGGGGGCCAGAGAGCTAATAGAATTTTTTGTCAAGATTCACTGTGACACTGGTAGTTCACTTAGAACTGCTCCATTCAAAGGAGATAACTCCATTCAATTTTATTTTCATATTTTTCACCATTACAGATGAAAAATGATTCAAGATTGAATCATAGCATCACATAAAGCATCACATCATAGCATATTTTTCTCTCCAAAACTACTATATTAGTAACATTTGTGAAATAAAAAACAAATTTACCTATTTCATGCTAGTCAGTTCAAGGCTTCAAGCACTGCAGCAAATACAGTTCATCAATACAAGTTCAGTACACCATTTCTACTCCACAATTGAAAGCCATGACTAAAATACCATTCGGAACTCTCAGATGCAAACCTTGATTTGTAGCAAAATAAATTTGCAGTTACAGCCTATAAAATATGCATTTAGAGCTCATTACTCATGGAGTCGGTTTCTGCTTACTTGCGCACAATGGCTCGCTTGGGTTCGTCGATCTCCGCCCACCAGACGGAGAAGAAGGATATCTCCGCGTAGATGAAGCGCATGCGCGGGTACGCAACGAGCTTCTGCACCATGTTGTTGAGAATGTGTCGCACCTGGTCCGAGTAGTACTTGGCGAAGGTCTTGACCCAACCTGACAACAGCGATATCAAGTGTGACCAGATAAAAATCCAAGAATGTGCCGCACCTCGTCCGAGTAGTACTTGGCGTACGTCTTGATCCAACCTGAAGGATGCGCAACCAAGTGTGACCAGACGAAAAATCTTCCAAAGTGCTAGTTTTGCTTAAATTAAAGCAATTTTTTAAAGTATGGCATGGAAATAGATATCGAAGCCTTTCTACAAATGTTTCGATTTTAAATTAATTTATTCAGATTTAAAAGCGCTAAATTATTATTTTATGATACAAGAACTACAAGTCGTTCAACAAGTATTCAGAGTTTGTACAAATTTACTTTAAATTTAAAGCACAAAATTGCAAATTTCATAACAATGAAAGCACAAACCAAGAAACCTTAAATAATATTGACATATTAAGTGTTAACTTTGAATTTATGACACCTTGTGCAAGCATAGATCTTGTTTTTATCTGCTGCACAATAAAAGGCATGGTATCCTCCAGCTTCAACTTAACAAAATGTTTAAACCTACAAACAACAAATCAATGCACATCAAACAAATCGTTCTGTTCAGAATGTGAGGTGTAACCCATTTAGCATCATCAGCTCAGAATTTTACACTTGTAGCTGCTTTTACATAAAATTCAATACAGTTCATAAGTATATTACATCAATTGTTCGCTTAACATTTGCGTGCATAAAAGATACATATTACCGACCAGGATCGCAGTGTGAGTGTGGAATGACGAAGACCTTCAGCTTCTCTTTCTTCCACTTGTCCGCATTGTATGTGATGGGGAATCCCTGCTTCCAGCTGCCTCCATCAGGGTTGTCAAATGCCAATGTGTTGAAAACGTCCAACATCTGACCAATAGTTCACACAGCACTGATTGTCCTTTACATCAAGCTTCAAGCCTTGCCTTTTCAATATTATAACAGCGATCAGCGGTGCACTTAATTAAATCTGTTATTTCTTTGTAATTGCAATATATCAATTTCAATATAAATACCAGCATGAATTTTTGTCAGTTAAATCGCGTTGATTCACACACACACACTCGCGTTTTGTTGCAGCATTCCCCGCCTACGCAGGGGCAAGCCATTTGATTATATCTTTGATGATTGAACACTAATTGGTAACTTCCTTCTTACGGTACTCGTTTTGAACTTTAATTCATTATGCAACTATTATTAAGGCCTAATTCATTCATGCACTGTAGGCAATAGACATGTCAACCAAGCGGCAAAAGCCCTTTTGAGATATCTTCCTCTTTTGGTTTCCATCATTGCTTCATAACGTTGCCTACTTTCGCAGTTTTATATTTCATCTTACCGCGCATTGCATAAATGCAAAGAAACCAAATTTTAAGTCAAAAATTCTGTTTAACTATTAAACTAGACAAATTACTATCAGCATTTAATTTATATCCTATGGTTCACCTGGATGTCAGTTTTAGGCGGAGCCTTCTCTGCAAAGCCGCATGTATCCGCAGGCACAACCACAAGCTGCCCCTGGCCAGGCTCCAGCCAATTAGACGAGGCGTTACTTCTTCTTGCTCCGCCTTCCTCAGCGATTCCCACCAATCGGCTGACAAGCTTGGGCCAGTCGACGTGCTTGGAGCGCTTGGCGATGTCGCGGATCGTATCCTTAATCTGCTCTATTGTCTTGCGATTAGCGCGTAAGTCGTCCTCCATGGCTTGAAGCTTGGCAACAAGCTGCCCGTCAAGCATCTGTAATACACGCAACCCACAATACTTACTAAAAGTATAATTTTTTGTAAATAGAATTCTTTACATATCTGGTTAACAGCATTCACCAAAATCTGGAGGAAAATGCTGTTAACGGATGAATGGGAACGGATCGAGTAAACGAATGAGGGACGACGTTCGGAACGCATCAGCACGGGAATGCATGAAACACATACGCGGTGCGTTCATGGGTCTGGGAACGCATGCGTTCCAAACATAGCTGCAAATGCAGCTGGGAACGCACCGTCAACGCTCACTTTAAGCGCCGCTTCAGCGACACAAGACAACATCTACTATCGTTTGGCGCTATAATGACCCTCTTGTGTCGCTGTGCCGTTAAACAAGAAAAGGAACAAACCTGGCGCACTACGCTGTCCACCGCGCCGCTGTCGTCGAGCTTCACCCTCTCGAGCATGAGGTAGAGGGAGAGGCAGGCGAGCCCAAACAGCACCGCGCCGGCTATAGCCGTGAAGCGGCGCAGCCTCACGCGCCGCATGCCATTACCCATGACTCGCAGCATGGCTGCGGGAATTGAAGCCTGAACTGTCTGCCTGCTTCACGTTAATCCTCCTCAATGCTGGAGGAACTGAAGAAAAGATGAAGCCTGATTTATCCAAGAAGCATAGACTTTCATTTTGAGCACCGGGGCAAATTGATTGAAAAGATATAAAAGTGCTCTATGAGCCTATAGTAGGTAATACATCAATGAATAATTCTGTAGAAATCGAGATGAACTCCGTTCGACCCAGGGCATAATTTAAGAAATTTTATGCTCTCCACATATTGTCATTTTATGGTCTCCACATATTGTCATTTTATGGACTCCACATATTGTCATTTTATGGTTTCCATATAATATCTCTCCACAAGCGGCTCCAAAGTGTGTATGCGCGCACACTTTGGAGCTGCCAAGACAAAGGTGAAGACCTTTATTTTAATTTTTTAAGTGAAAACCTTTGTGGCTGCTCTCTGATCAGCAGATCTTCGGAGCTGCCCAGCCAAGGGTCCGCGCACGCGTGCGCGCACACTTTGGAGCTCTGCTCCAAAGTGTGCTCTTTATCCACACTTTGGAGCAGCGTGAATTAACCCGTAATTTTACACACTTTGAAGCAGAGCTCCAAAGTGTGTAAAATTACGGGTTAATTCACGGTGCAGGTCTACGCGTAAGTACGCCTTTTGCAATTATTCATTCTGTAGGGCTTAATTTATGCGATATTCAACCTTAATTAGGTTCGGTAAGGTAGAAGAACTCAACTACTATTAATAGTGGCTTATATTTGCAAAATTATGATAATTTCTATACCCTAACCTGTAATCCGTGATCGTAGTTATAAAATAATTCCATAAAAACAGAAATAATTCCAAAAGCCGACAGTAAACAAACCGCTCGACACGTCGAACACCGGTCGTAAATTTTTTCTTTTTCTTCTTCTTCTATAAAAGTAGAAAATTCTAAATTTCTTGATATAATGGTACCATGACTGCATGATAATACCACAGAATAATAATACTGATATAATATTGTTGCGTGATGATATCTAGTAATCACAGATTTTGCTAGTTTTGTTGGCACATGACGTAAAATACATGTAGCCTATGATATTTATCGCCAGTGGCTGCGACATTTGACGAGCCATATTTTTTCTCTAAGGTGGCTCTTGGGGTCGAAACCATTTTCGAAACCATAATAATACTCAATGCATACACTTAAATGATAAGCCAATTGCCTGGGTTAAGGAAGTACGATACTTAGGCGTATATATTGTGACTGCTTCTT
>JAQIWG010001612.1:0-23641 GCA_034695025.1 Chamaedrilus cognettii | reverse complement strand
ACCCTGAGGTGTGTCTAACAGAGAAATTAGACTGTTGCACCCATGACTCATATCCTCCCAGTGATATTACTTGGTAGCTGGCAGTAACCTTTGGCAAGATTTTTTCCATGATCTGTCTTGTATTGAATTAGTCAGTCACCTGAGTGCCATTGATGTTTATTTACTAGTTTTAATCTCAATATTACATGCATGTGACCTGCTTGCCTTAGAACTACGATCTAACACTAGATTTTAAATGGTGTTAATTTTCTGAATTCTGCAGGTAAATTTTAATTCAAATTTACCTAGATTAAAAATGTAGTGTTGATTTTCTAAATTTCATAACCCGCGTAAATTTTTATTTAATAGAAATTGTGGCTTTTACATTTGACCTAGTTTTAAAAATCTTTTAGCGAAAAGCAGTTTTTTTGCAAGAAAGTACACTTTGGAAGTGTTTATTTTACTCCCTTCAAAGCAACACCGCCTATTACACGTCTTAAGTGGCTCTCAGTATTCAAGGCTCTCAGAATGATTGCAGTTTTATTAGTTCAAGTTTTAGCCCAACAATAGCCATTCAAGTCTTGAGTGCCTCCTCACTTCAATGAACTGTATCCATGAAGTGGCTTCATTCTCTCTAAGCGACGCTACAATGTGAATCAGTCCTGTGTTCTATTTTAAAATTGAATATCTATTTATAGGATTTTGGTCCCGTTGTTAGGTTTAGTTTCGGGATAGAGTTAAGCGTTATATCTGGTTGTAAGCTAAGTACAGTGTATTAAATCTGTATTTGCACTTTAATCTGTATCTTTCAATGTAGGTTACAAACCAAAACTTAAGTAGAGAGTTATAGAGCAGTAACTGGTATATAAGTAATATAAAGTTGATTCAAAAGATGATTCAAATACTTGCAACCAGCTCTAGCTTTATATAGCCAAATTAGCCTAATTAACATCCATTATCCAATGAGCAAGACTTCCTTCAGCGTAGGTTAGACTCATCAACGATGAGCTTAAAATAACTACTACGCGCTGATCAACTGTCAATGCACTGACGTCAATTGAAAACTGGTGGTGTTTTTACACTGCAGTGCATATGAACAGTTTGTTATAGGGAGCTGTCGAGTGCCTAATGGTGACCGGAATATATATTTCGCTATATATATATTGCTATATTTTGCAGGGTTGACTAGGAGTTTACAACGTTTTGTGTGTGGTCCCAGGCCAACAGAATGCTGTTTTGTCGCATGAGCTTGCAGTCCTGAGTGATGTCCGTTAACATGTTTGGCTTGTTTGCTAGATGTGAAAGGAACCAAACTTTTAAAGCGCTGCAATAGTGCAACAAAAATAACATTACATGTATGGACTGAGTGATTGATTGGAAAAGACACAGAGGGAGACCAAAAACGACTTGGAAAGGCTTAACAGAGAAGGATAAGAAAGCTAAGAGACTAAAACGTGAGGATGCGACGGATAGGATAAAGTGAAGGGCGGGTGTCCATGGCTGCAAATTGTCTACCTCGTGTAAGCGGGGAATGCAACCACAAACGCGCGTGCGTGTGAAAAAATAGATTACTGAGGAAGTAGTTGGAACTCAAAATTGCGTTTGGATCCACATGTAGGCTTAAGCTGAGGAGTTTTTATTTGTGCACAGTAAATCTATGCAAGCGTACCGAAAGCTACCAAGACTCGGTGTCAGACAAGTTTGATCCCGATCATATTACTACATGCACGTCGCAGTGTTAACCAGGAGCAGACGGCTTTAATAAAAGTTGCACACCAGATAAACAACAAAAGTTATTGATCAATGATTTCACAAGTTGAATAGCATCCAGCACAAAGGACGCTTGTACAGACCCCCATCGCTGCCCTGCATTCAGAGTTAATGAATGTATTGCCGATACGCGATGACTGACTGTGAAGTAAGCCTGAAAAGCCGTCAACCGTGTGTGTGAGCCTATGGCTTTCGTACTGCGGATATGTTTTTTTTGTATTTTCGTTGTGATTCATCTTCAGTGTCTTCGGTTAACGCGCCGGTAGTAGATTTTTGAATTTGAAAACTATATCAATCGGTTGAGAAACTTGATGAGATAATCGGTACTGTTTGAGGCTGAGGTTTGGAAAAAGCAATGGCACTGAACAGTTGATAAAAACATAGCCACGTTGTGAAGCCTTGCTGCTGATGTCAACTTGTTGGCAATGTTTAACATTTGGAAAACTTAGCTGCGTGCCAACAACTTGGAGTGTGTTATGATTTGATTAACAATGCTGCTGAACTGTACAGTAAACTTGCAAGTTGCAATGCGGAATGTTGCATGCGAACGCTCTTTATAAATATATACTTTTCATAAACATAAACTTTTCAGTTCCAATGTAGCACTCGATCAATCAATCAAATTTGTTCATTTTCTACCCTTGTCTTGTGATTTGTTTTCGTAATAATTTAACAACGTTTATTGTGCCTTAAAACGCAGCATTTTAACGCTACAAAAGCAGTTAAGTAACGCTGATAAATTATTGTGCTGAGATCATTAACCTAGGATTCTCATGCTCTAAGTTCCAACAATCAACTATCTTATGTTAGCGCTGCAAGGATCAACGCCACGGTATGCCACACCCAAAACTAGAGACCCCAGCTACCACTCTGCTCTCCTCATTATGTAACTGCATAGATGCCAGAATGATTGTGCTGAAGTTTGTTGTGATGGAACGTGCACCGAATGTTTTGATAAAGTCTGGCCTCGCTACTTGATATACGCAATGTTGTAGTGTAGCCTTGATTAGCGTGAACCTAACCTAGCTAGGCTTGATAATCAATGAGAAATTGTGTGGGCGCACGATTTGCTTGACTTCAACGCCGTTAGCGTTGAAGTCAGCTAATTATTGCTTTGACAGTATCGGTAGGCCTATGTGTAATTTGTGCGTTTGGTCACGCAGAAATGAACTACATGCAATAATTGAGAAAATTAGCCGCGTGTGTTGTGGATCAAAGCTTTTCGTTGTATCCTGGTATAAGGCAAATATACAAACTATGTAGTACGCCTTTAAGTTTAAACTCAGTACTGGTTTGATCCGTTGTACTCTGTGATACCAATATCCCAACCATAGCTACAGAATGTGCAGGTGATGTCATGGGCTATGTGCCGCTTAACCTAATCGGACTCCTGCAGGCCGTTGGGCCAGGACAGGTTTTTGAAGAAGAAACTGTTGGTTGAAGTTGTGTTAGCGGTTGTAGCATGTAGAATATTGTCAGATAGGCCGGGTTTTTCCATCTAGTGTTAACATTTTAATCGGAGATTTATTCAGCAAAAACAATAGCATGGCGCTAGATTAACCATAGATCAAGCTTTCAGCATGCTCATTGGGTGAGATGACGTCATGATCTCCGATTGAATTTTAACACTCGCTGGAAAAACTCGGCCATGAACTTGTGGCTATCAAAACGCATTGAGCCACGGAGCCCTGTTATGCCTGATGCCTGTTACTGACTACTGCTTAGAAGAAGGTGCTAATTTGTTTTCCACACCATAACATTGCATTGGAGGCTTGTATCAGATATAGGAGTAAACCCTTTGACATCAATCACACCATAAGGTCATCGAGAGCATCCTATCTCACTTTTCGCGTTCAACGCTGCAGCTAAATATGACTCATCTTTTGATAATCCGTCTGGGAAACGCTTAAACTTATATCGGTATTCACCATTGCGAGTTAACCTCGAGTCGGCTCAATCGGCGGATTGTGTGACGTCACGCTAGGCATGGAAGATAGACAACGGTCATTTTCAACTCTGCGATTGACCAACTCGAGGTTAACTCGCCATGGTGAATACCAATATTAGGGTGGTTTATGGTTATAGAGGGAGTGAATTGGAGTGTGAAATTTAAAAGCAGTGAAACTTTTGTGTTAAACTGGATGTGAATGCAGCTATATTGACTAGCCAGTGCTGATGAATGTTTGCAGTGAACTGCAAACCAGTGGTTGGAAGTTAAGTGGTTGTGTATAATACTTGGCTAGGTAAGAGAAGCTATGTACCGGGTAATACTAGATGATGGCTAAGTGTAAACATATCGGAGATCAGTAGGCTACGTGTGTAGTTAGAACAGTCTGTTCCTTGTTTGCGGTGAAAACAGCTCAACTGTAAATTATCACAGTGGCATTAGCTACTGAACGTTTTCTGATCGGCAATCAATTTTTATGTGTGTGGTGGGTTGAAAGGAGGCTAACGTGTGTTTTTATGGCTTTCCGGTCGCCGGTGTAACTTTGTAGTTTCGTCCTTTGCCATGTGTTTGCCAATCTTTCCAAGCGTTTCAGCTGTCTGCGCAGCTTGCATGGGTATAAAAACACGATGACATGTCGGTCAGAATGAGCTATAATTGTGAAGTCAGATGACGCCTGAACATTTAATTTAGGCCTCGGCCGAGTCAAATTCACGACATAAGCGTAAAATTCTGAACTTGTTGTTCGGGTTCAATTTTTACCATTCTTTATACGGAAAAATGCATTCATTCGCATCTTTTGTCTTGAATTGTAATGGCTAGGCTTGAATGACAAGTTACTGTTGAAAAATTGATCAATGGGCCAAAGCCTAGTAATCGATACATTTGAAATTTACAAGAAAATGCACACTTTAAATAGAGAGCTAAATTTAGTTTTATTTTATTCGGTGGGTCGGTTATAGTATGCGCCTAGACCGAGCAGCTATTGTGGTACTGGTGGAATGATGGACGACCACAAACGATTGTGACCTCCAGGGACCTCCACGCGAGTTGTTTTGTATCCAGTATTGACCGACTTGTTGCCTGGGCGCGCAGCTTAGCCAACACGCATTATCATGCCAACACCTGAATTGTTTCCTCCGGTCTCCAGCCTACCTGTGCATAACGAAGCAGCCTGCATGACAGTGTTCTATTGAAGATATAGGTTGGGGAATCGCTCGCAGGGTTTTTGCTACGATGTCGTTGTCCCCGATTTTATTGAATGTTTGGTAGGATATTAATTTAGAGAATCGTCGGTTATGGGATAAGTTGGGTACAATAACTTTGGTTCCCAAATTTCGACCGACTGCCAGAATCGAGCGCAGTGGCAGCGCAGCGACGACAGTAGAGCACTCGATTCTGGCAGTCGTAGCTTTATTTCACGCAATAGGCTACACACACAATACGCAACACTACAACAGTCTTTTTGCTACAAGTGCACAGCTAAACAGTCGCGATCCGGAGCATATGGACCTTAAACTACATTGACAGCCTACTGTGTATTATACCGCAATGAGGTTTGCTGCAACTCCCTCCTATAATAAATATTGTCAGCGCCGCCGCTGCAGTGTTTCGTTGTGGATGGATTTGCGTCCAGGCGAGCAAGCGTTCATATTGATTTACTGCCAGTGTAGACGTGGTGGGTCTCTTTGCACATGCCGCCAGCGCCACTGCTGCTGCTGCATGAACGGCAAGGACTGAACGGCGTTATTCTCCATGATTTTGTGCTTTAAAAAGAACATTTTAGCGAAAGCTAAAAATGAAAAGAAAAATCATTTCGCCGTTGACCATCGTCACAGGCCATTGACAAGGTCTTAAGACCATAATCTGTTCAGACCACAATATAACTATAGTGCTTGTCATGTGTGCACTTCAAACCAAGGAACTGACCGCCAACCATTTTCCAAAGATTAGTTAAAATGTATAGGTGTTTAGTATTGGCTGCTTGTATTGGCTGCTTGTATTGGCTGCTTGTATTGGCTGCTTGTATTGGCTGCTTGTTTTGGCTGCTTGTATTGGCTGCTTGTATTGGCTGCTTCCCTTAGCAAGTCCAGCGCAGTTTAGTATCTATGCCTCGATATCTGAGGATCGCGTTAAAAATCAGATCCCTAAATCACTGAGATATCCTCAAATCTAGTGATAGAATTATCCCAAGCAATGGCATCACTGATTACTACTAATTCCTTCATTCAGGTTGGCCTCTAGAGAGAAGCTGCTTGCCGAGTCTCAGAAGCGCGTTCTCGCGGCCGAGGCTCAGGTGAATGACCTCCAGGCTAGACTCAACGACGCACTCAACCAACGCAGGCACTTCGAGGATGAGTACGGGGTGAGTGACTCACTCACTCACTCACTCACTCACTCACTCACTCACTCACTCATTCACTCACTCACTTTACGCTTGGTTGCACTCACTCACTTTACGGCTTGGTTGCTCAGTCAACAACACAGCGCTACCCTGTCGTGCAGTATAATTTATAGTCATGTGTTCAAGATCGGGCGGCTCGTATGTCGTTTTGCTTTTGTTGTAATTTGGTTTTTTACTTTTTGTAGTTTTATGTATGGCACAAAGACTACGGTACAGTTTGGTTTTGTGCAAGGGAGCCGGCACAGAACCGCTCCCCCTTCTTTTGTCGCCTTTCTCGACTCACCCGGGGATCTCTGGGCTGCAAGCCAATTCTTTATTCCCCGGCCCGCAGGGTTGTGTAGCGGTGTTCGAAAAATCATTCACACACAATACTCGATACACTCACGACAGAAATGATGCAGATTGCAAAGTAGGCTATATCGAAACAGTTCACTGTTAAAATGGACCATAAACGATTTTTTTTTTAAAAACATTCCTACATGTTTTCTAAGTCAGAATTTATGATGGGTTCTGCCGGGCTACTGCACACATTTTCTCCTTCAATCTACCACTGACAACCAGTTAATTATTGCGCTGGCGCCCTTGCGCGACATACACTCTCCTGTAACGCGCCAATGGTCTTCTACGACCCAAAAAATAGTTTTGGTTTCAATCGCTTGTATGACTTTGTGTTTGCAGCAATTACTGTCAGCATTGTGCGTTTGACAGACTGAGGGCTGCATTTGAAATTGGTGTGACTCGATGTGTAGTTGGGGCCAAATCGTTAGTCATTCAAGCAGCGCGCTTGTCTTTGTTAAGCGTTGTCATAAAGTATAACGACATCCTTCTCTGGGTAAGCGGATTTCGACCTCACTGTAGCCTATCTAGCGATAGGTTATTCAGCTAAATATCACTAGATCTAGTGACACATCGCTAAATCTAGAGGTACATGATATTATCACAGGCGATTTAGATCTAGGATCGCTAGTGCTGTCGATACCGTATCAGATCTTGTGAAAAATTTCACAGACTCTCTGATTTTTCTCTACAATGCCCCTATGACTTGCAATTTTGTGAGATACAACAGATTAGGTGACCTGATAGGCGCTTGTGTTGGCGTGACCGAACTAATATTTGAGGGACGAAGAAATTAAGAAATTTGACAGTCACCTAAGTAGCAGTGTCAAACTACTGATGGTATAAAATCCCTAGACGCAGCTTGTATTACACACAGATAATCCTAGCCCAGTAAGCTGGGAACAAGGAATAGACTTGCAGCCCAGCGCTCCCCGGGCGAGTCGTAAAAGGCGACTAGAGAGGGGGGAGCGGTTCTGTGGCGGCCCTCTTACACAGAACCGGACCGTTATAGTCTTTGTTACTACACACGGTCCTAAAAATTCAACCCCACCACGTATTACATGCACTCAAATATTGGGGGTCGTTCATGCTCTCCTTTTTAATTATTGGGGGATTCCGATACCCCCAGACCCCCTCGGGATCGAGGCCTGAGATGAAAGCGGGATCTAATAAAATCTCCACGCGCGCAACTCCACATTTGCCACGCACGCGCACCGATCCGACTGCACTGCCGTTTGCGCGTCTTAATTGCATTTCGGCATTGTTTACACGAACCGGGCCAGCAAGGAAGTGTGCCTGCCAGCTTGGCTGTCTGCTGTGTCCAGTGCCTGCAGCTAACTCTCACAGAGATGAGATGATGCGCAGAGAAAATTGAGTAGCTCCCGCGATGGAATATAGCCTAGCGTCGCCTCCATATTGTGATCACGTTCCACCTCGTTGGCATAAAAAAACTGAAACGGTGTATTATTTGCAGCCTTTTGAGAAAAGTACGGAGTACCTACATTTTTTAAATTTAATGACAGTTGTGCATTATGGGAGTCAAAATACATAGTCAGTTGGAGTTTTTGAACTTTGATGCTTTTAAAACCGAACTAATTATCAAGTTACACTTCAACTCTTGATCCAGAAGCTATACGTAATTTTAAGGCTTAAATTGATTTATGATATTGTGGAACGGACCTTGTAAGATGATAGATTACAAAAACCGCCGTATGAACGGGAGGAAAATACGAATATAATATTTTAAACCGTTTCAGAATAAACGTCCTTAAACTTCATTTCTACTGGGCGTTTGTGGTGCTTGCTTGTGTTCATTGCATTGCATATCATTGGTTAGAAACCGATGCCTGAGCGTAATAGTTGACTGCTTTCTGAAATTTATTTTGCTGCCGATTGTTAATAGTATAGAGGAAATAATCCCTTTCATTGACCCAGTTGGCTGCACAGCAGTAATCAGTCATGTTCAACAGCTTGCCGCTTGATCATTAATTAACTGTCTAACGTTGTCTCCCCTGCTGTTAGTTATCCATTGCATTTACGTTATATGGGCTTCACGATCGTGGAAAGGGTTTAAGGGGGTTGGAAACTCCCTATTTGAAAAAACAACATTATGTAAACCCCCATATTCGAGCGTGTGTGACACAAACCAATTATCGCACTTGTTGGTATTTATCTGTCATTATTTTACTATTTATACCTTGTTTAATTTGACAATTTAAAAGACTTTATCCATTTTTATTTCATTATTTATTGCACGATATATTCCACTATAATTTCCACTACGCATTCCACTATAATTTCCTTTATTCCGCTGGTTTCCTCTATGCCAGTCACTGTGTATGTTGCCATGCAACGCTCGGCCGAGACCTTGGTGCTATTTTTATTTCACTAGTTGAGTATTATATCGACGTTCTGCCAACGCTTGAAAGCAGCCTGGTGTCAATGACGCAGCCGCACGCACACACTGCACGCAGGGCATTAGGCCTAGTTTGAATCACCATTAGATCGGGTTATTTATGGCATAGTTTTGATGTCGTATTCATTTTTTGATTGGATTTTTTACTTTTTTTTATTGCTTTTTAATACAGTGATTTTTCGAGAGTAGCGCGTGTATTATATTTTTGATGAGCGTAAGCCCAATTGGAGCGTACCACTAAAACTAAATAAGCTTTAATGTTATCGAGTGTAGTAAAATCTTACTAGTATACTAAACACAATATGACACAAACTAACCCCATTTTTAGCTAACCCAGATTTCAACATTGGCCTCATCAAACCCGAATTAGAAAATAGAAAAATTCTACAAATTGCCCAGTTGTGTTCAGTATTCACGTTGAGTATTAGCAACACCGGTGCTAACCTTTGAAGTGCCGGTCGGCATCGATAGATGGGCCTATCACACTACTTTATATTATAAGTTGTTGCTGGAATGGTAGCTTGATGAAAGGGCAATCGATAGAATTCTGGCCTTGGGTGATTCTAGCTCTGTTTTGGACTTGTATGATTGTGGGTCTTCAGGTCATGGAAACTGGCTTGAGTCTGTGGAAATAGTGAAGAGAGCTGGAAATTGCACTTATGCAAGAAGTAGGTTATGTTTAAGAGTGTGAAGGAAAATCTTGAACTGCTAAGCACCTATCAAGCAGCAAGTCGGCTTGAATTGCATGATTTTTAATTCTTTTCCCTCATCATAATTTCATGCGTAAAACGAGCATACCACCGTTAAACTCAAGCATACTGACATGCACTCCTCGTTATAAAGTATTATTTTTTGTATGCAGTGACTTTAAAATTGCTTCTAATATTGATTGCCCTATGATGCTTCATTTAATTTTTTTTTGTCATATTTATCTGAACCTGCCGCTTCATCACATATCATAAAGAGACCGTTTATCCAGTGATGGATCATGGAAAGTTGCTCCTAAATAAGTGTTTATGCACTTGAATTTTGCATTATTTTATTTTGCCCTATTTTCTTAATTGAGTGTACAGTTTAATGATACTATGGACTGTTTATTCAGCAGTAAGCTGAACTGTCATGTTTTTCATACTTTGAGGCAAGCGTCTCTGCGTGCCATTCAAGTTTGTCCCCCTAGAGAACTAGTATGTATGCGCGGCGGCGCATGAATGCAAATTCAACGTGTCATAACAAGCCGATGAATCAGTGAATGGAATTTGTTTGTGTCCCTACGAGGACGCTGGCTTTGTTTGTCCAAGGCAAAGCCGGCGAAAACCGCAGCAGGCTACTGAAAGCATTGGTCCTGGGTATCATGCTGCCTTCGTGTACTACTAGTGTGACGCATACGGTTTGAAAGTTGAGCCAATCGGCTGGGTCGCACCAGGTAGTTTGAATATATTTGAATGCCAACTTAGCGCTCGGAGCCACTGCATGCCGTGTAGCCTATGGTAGGTGCGGAATATTTTGAATAAGTTTGAGAGAGTTCGTTCCGCCTGGCTGCTCGTGTTGTGACGTCTGCGAATGTCATTGTCTCATTGTCATTGTAAATAACATCGGCAGCCAAATGCCTGCTGAGACCCTGTTCTGCAGCGTTCAGCCGTTCGTGTGTAAAATGACAGGCCCGAGGGCACACGTGTAGCTGTGGCCGTATCATAAATGAATCTATCACGCACGGCAGTCAAAACAATTTTGTAATATTTATTATAAGTTGCTAACGTTCAAAATCCAACTCGTTTTTTTCCGTCTTGTGTTACTTCTCTTCTTGGACGCCGACAGTCATAGTTACACATAGTACGTGCTAAAACACTAGATTGGAAAAAAAAGTAGAAACCAGTCTTGTTTTTCAGTAGAGAAAAACAAAAATACAGGTGCTATTAGTGAATATACTATAGTATTCATAGATGACAAAATTGCAGTAAAATTCCTTCGAAACAAAAAGAACACGTTTAAGCACAAATTAAGCAGTTTGTAGATCCATGTTGTTTGTTGTAATGTAGAGGTTTTTGGTCATGTTCCTGTGTGGGATTTTAGGCCCAGTTGTTTTGTAACGTTGTGGTTCGTGTTGTTTCGTGTTTTTGGTGTGCATTAATCTCTTTCTTTGTCACTTTGGCAGAAACCAAACACAGCCAGAAGCAAAAATGAATCATCCACGCTGCGTTGCGTCGACTATGATTCTATAAATAACTTAATAACCCACTATTTTTTGTTTAATTGCCCGCTATTATCATCTAGACCTGTCGTTATTTGATAGCTTGGTGACGCGCTGCGAATGGTACAAAATTAATTTCTATTTATAGCACAACCATAACGTCAATCGATTTAATTTCCGGACAGTGATCAACTATTACAACGCAATCAATATCAAGCTGGCGGACAGACGACAGCTAGACTGAATCAATTTCCTGACCTTCTCCCTGTCAATTGTACTAAATGTGTGCCAACATGCCGCACACAAAATATATATTTGACCTGACAGTTTTCCTATAACGGTTCTGTGTTACGTCCTGTGTTTTATAGCGTCCTGTGTTACGTCTTGTGTTTTCCTATAGCGTTCTGTGTCCAGGCTGCAACATGAATACAGAAATACCCAAGTCATAGATTTTTTGCCGTGATGCGTTTTAAATGTTTCAAGCACAGGCTAGATAGGCTCGTGATACTGGAGGGTTCGAAGAAATTTGAGCATGTCAAAAGTTAGGGTGTCAAAATATTGATGAAGTCGTATGTGCAGTTCTCCTCGCACAGGCTTCAATACTTGATGCATGACATACGGATTAAATAATTAATAGAGGGGTCTATACCCTTTTTTGCCATTTTTCGTCTGGATGTATGTATGTATGTATGTATGTATGTATGTATATTGCACTTTTAACGCACCAAAAATATGTCCTGCAAACGGAGATAGAAAAACATCATTTGCTTGAATCGTAGGTGCGGGTCGATTCCTCTATATTATGCTCCACCAGGATCCAAGCCGATCACGGCTTCAGGTTGTTTTATAATGGGCCTATGACCCACATGTCATCCAATCAAAAGGCAATTTGATGCAGATTATAAAATATCATCTGCGTCCAGCCAAGCGTGCCGCCATGAATCCTCTACATCCCGTGCAGGGCCGACAGGCGGCGCGTGGCCCATTGCCGCTGCGTGCCTGCGGCCTCAGAGATAGCTGGAGCCATTGTTCGCGGTGAAAAGATGAGTAGAAGGGGGACAACAAATGATAAATGTTATGAAAAAGAAATGAGAGGGGGGGTCTGTTGAGAGTTTGACCTTTTTCACATTTTACCTTTTGCAGATTTAATCTTTTTCAGGTTGAAAAAAATCCTCCACGACCAAAGATCGATAACGAGTTTAGGACTGTATATTTTGAGGTGAAAAGGTAATTTATAATGATTTTAACGATCCACAAGTGCACATTATTCAGTTTCGTCAGCAGAACGTGTACATTAACGACGGCACAAAAATGATTCTTGTAGCTACCAGAATAATCGCACTATTTTGTTCGCGTGGTTTGATGCTCATTATACTCAGATCACTCCCTCTTCATCCTCACCACTTGAAAATTATTTTTCACTGACGTTGAGACCAGGGGCAGAAAACGAAAATTCGTTTCCATGACAGGCTAACGAGCTTATTGCATGCCGTTCCGCAGTAGTTCTACTGCCTGCCCTTGTATTCTCCCTCCCCTTCGGGCACTTTGTAGTCGGATGGAAGGCATCAATTATCTCCCACTCTTTCTGCAGCATTAGTGGGTCGCGCAGCGTCACAGCGTGCGTGTATTTTTAGCATCATGATTTCATGATACTGTTCAAAGAAAGATATTTAATTTGCATCAAATTTCAGTTGTTAACAGTTGAAGTATCATCTGGTACAATAATACGTATGAAAGCCCCTCTTTATGTGTGCAGACATGCCGTAAGATGCCCGCTCTATAACAGCTCTGACAAGAGAGTACATTTTTCGCGGATGTCGGTGTAATATAGGGCAAATTTAATTGCATGTGAAAAAGTAGAAAAATGTCCGATTGGCATTTATATACTACTGCATTCACAAAAAGATTTGCTGCTCTAGAACTCGCAGTTTTGACTTTGGCACCCTCGCATTCACATGATCGTGTCACATATTTGAGTCGCTATCTTGGTCATTAGCTGTATTCCTATTTGAACTGCGTTTTATTGTAGCGCGAAGGAAATAATATCAAATTGCAGTTCTAAAAATAGCTAGCTGCATTCTCTAACGCTGCTGCGTGAATTCTTCTTGTTCGACGACAGCAGCGGCCAATCAATTAGACTGCAGCAGCTGTAATCTGTCGCGTTGTGTGGTTCAGGCAATCCCACGGGATCGATAAAGCCTCTGTCTGGTTAACCTGTCTGTTGGACGCCTGTCTTAACGCGTGCAGTCTCCTTGATTATTGATATACTGGGGGGTGCTCAGTGGTCCTCTTTCCACGGGAGAATCCTACTATACAGACTGGGGAAAAAAGAGGGTAGACTTGCAGCCCAGAACTTCCCGGGCGAGTAGTGTGAGGCGATTAAAGAAGGGGAGCGGTTCTTTGCTGGGCCCCAAGGCTCTGAACTGGACTGTAATAGTTTTTGTCAAAAGATGAAAAGGTGCTTAAGTCCAAATGAATTAAGTCCAGAAAGCCACTTTTCTTGTTCTGCAGAAGTATCACGATGCCCTTGTCAAGTTCCCTGTTCTTTATGAGTAAATATTCTTTTTCCCTGTTCTCCAGCGCCTCAAGAAGGAGTACGACGCGCTGGTGAAGCAGCTTGCCGTGGCCAAGAAGCAGTTGGAGGAGGAGACTGTGCGGCGTGTCGACCTTGAGAACCGCATCCAGAGTCTGAAGGAGGAGCTCGCCTTCAAGTCCCAGGTCCATGAAGAGGTAATAATCTACTATCTAGTCATCCAGAGTCCGAAGGATGATTAAGTTAGGTTGAGTTAGGTTATGGTTAAGTAAGGTTATGGTTAGATTAGCACGAGGTTAATAATTTTTGATTAGTTGCCTCTAAGCAGCGCGTGTGTGCGGCTGCACACAGATCCCAGAGACGCCGCGCACAAAAAATTGAGTGATACGCGCAGTAATTAATTTGAGCCATCTACTAATAAATTTGAACACAGAACCGATGAGCAAACGGCGACTTTGAAAATCATTCATTTTATTCTTTATGTTTCATAATGTTACAGCGATATAACAGTCAAGCTTTACTTAATATTCAAGAAGAAATCATTCTTTTCATATCAATATCATGTAGATAAACACCTGCAAAAAAATTCTAAAAGTGCTGAAAAAGTCGTGGAAGACCAAAAAGCGTGCATAGCTTTTTTCAGCCCGCTCACAGGCTTGGAGGGAATATTTTTTAGGGTTAAGGTTATGCTGCTGCTTTGCGCAGGAGCTGAATGAGTCGATGCGCCGCCGCCGTGTGGAGGTGCACGAGGTGGATGAAGGCCTCCAGCGCGACTATGATAGTCGTCTCGCCGAGGCTCTGCGCGCGATGAGGGACGAGAATGATCTCGCGATACAAGCGAACCGCGCAGAGGTGGAGGAGATGTATCAGCGCAAGGTGAGAGGGGGAGGAGGGAGTAGTAAAGTAATGGAGTAGTACAGAGTAGTAGTAAAGAGTGGAAGTGTAGTAAAAGTTTGGTAGTAATGTAGTAGTTTGAAGGAAAAACATATAGATAACGACCTTGCAATACAGGCGAACTGTGCAGAGGTGGAGGAGATGTACTAGCTCAAGGTTAGAGGAGGGGAGGGAAAGAGTAGTAGAGTAGAAGAGTAGTAGAAGTTTGGTAGTAATGTGGTAGTTTGAAGAAGAAACATATAGGTAATGATCTTGCAATGCAGGAAAAGTTACAGGTTACATCAACAATGCATATCAAATTGTGCAAAACAACAAGGATGAAGCAAAAGAAAAATATAAATGTCTGTACATGTACACCTCTACTGAAGGCAGTTCCTTAAGGACGAATGAAAAGAAAATTGGCAATAATGACTAAAAATAAATAATGAAATTAGCACATCATTTTAAGCGAAAGGACAATGTTCAAAGAAGCCTAAGGGTTATTTTTTAGCGTAGCAACAGCTTAACATCATATTATAACAATCCCTGAATGTCTAGTATGATATAAAGTTATTCGTTTCGTTGTCTATATATTTTTTTGCATTGATTACATATCGTTTATTTTATAATTATTTTAAATAAGTATGTTTGAATGTGTGTAATATGATTACAATTTGTGTTTTATTCCAGCTGTCAGACCTCCAAGACGCGGCGGGCCGCTGGCAGACCGCGGGCGCCCAGGCCGAGGCAGAGCTGCGCCAGGCCACCAAACGCATCAACGAACTCACCTCTGAAGTGACTCGTCTCCAGGGACTCGTGAGCACTGACTTTCTTCTTCTTTCTCATTGTTTTTATGCACTTTGTTTAAAATCTCTTCGATTGCATAAGTTGCTATGTTTGGAGACAAGGTAGTTCTATTTTGGAATATGCTTTATAGTGTGCAGATTAGGAGAACATTATCTATGATGACGTCACTTGCTTGTTAGAGAATCTAGCCTTTAACCAAGCGACTACAAAACGAGAGGTATAGTTGTTTGCTGGCAATTCTGAATTCAATTGAGATACGCTTTATACTACTGTGCTCGGTGTATACCACAATGTATATACCTGTGATCTATATTGTATTAATTATGTCAGAATATGTATCATCAACCAACCGATGCCAAGAAAGAAGTTTTAAAAATAGCTTGTTGCGTGTTTTGTCTACCCCTTTGTGTTGGGCTTCCATTAATTGCCAGTCGACGGTTGCCTACGTCGAATGGAGATACCCCCAGTGACATCCTTTAACGCCGACGCAGACTCTAAACCCTTATTCTTCCAGGTGGATGGCAATGCGGGACGCCTGGAGACCCTGGAGCGGATGCTGGAGCGCGAGCGCGCCGACCACCAGGCGACTCTTTCCGCCAAGGAGTCGGAGATCCGCCGTCTGAGGCAGCAGCTGGAGGAGCAGCTCCAGGAGTACAGGGACCTGCTGGACATCAAGATCCAGCTGGATGTGGAGATCGCTGCCTACCGCAAGCTGCTCGAGCTGGAGGAGAACAGGTGATAAATTTATATGACTTTTTTAGGTGATTATGGTGATTTTTGATGATATATAATAATATAATAATATAATATATTTTTTTGATTTATATGTGATTATGATTTATATTAAATAATCGACGATTCTACTAATCACGCCCTAATATAGGGATGGATGTGCACGCTATTGCTAGTCTTGAGAAGTTAAATTTAAGGTTTCACGTGCGTCTCTAATACAAGTCGCTAGCTACCTGTAAAGTTTTGACAAACTCTCAACATTGACAAGACGTTAGGGTAACACTGCTGTGTGACCGACTGAATTTGAAATTCATGACTGGGTTCAATCAGAGCCCAGCAGAGCAGTAGATGATCCAATTTTACAATGCGCCTCCATAATTTGAATGTTTTACTGGCCAAGTCAGCCATTCACGGCGCGAATTTACTATGTCATATAGGTGTTAAATCCTTTTTTAGATTGACAACACCATTGTGAATCTTGCATTGATCGATCATTTATATTATATCAATGGTAGAATGCTGTTTTAATAATTTGATGCTAAAATACCATTTCCAGGCTCAACCTCTCCGGCGGAGACACTTCCATCCACTCCTCCGGGCGCAAGTCCGCCACTAGGGGCGGGGCCTCCACCTCAGGGGGCGGGACCAGCGAGGGGGGGCGGGGCGCCAAGCGGCGCTACGAGGAAACCACGACGACGACGTCATCGAGCTACACCATCCCAGGGTTTGAGTCGGAGTTCTTGTCGGTGGCCGCGGGGAAGAGAGCAATCGAGGTGCACGAGGTCGACCCTGACGGGCAGTACGTCAAGCTCTACAACGGGTCGGATAAGGTGAGACCTGGGGTCATGATAAACTTTGAACTGTGGGTCACTTAAAGCTCTACACCGGGTTGGATAAGGTGAGACCTGGGGTCATGATGAACTTTGAACTGTGGATCACTTAAAGCTCTACAACGGGTCGGATAAGGTGAGAAGTATTGGGTATTTACCGCTCAGTAACCGTGCTAACAGTTTTATTATGTTTTAAATTTTCTGCCACTGTGTAGTGCATTGCTTTATATGTCGAATGCTCTTTAATAGTGTCTTTTACGGACTTCGGGCTTTGACATTATTTTGTATCCCACGCCATGCTACATATACTATGCTGCTTATTTCAGATACACAATTAAATTAAATTAAATTTCAATTAAATATTTGAATCTCTACAACGGTTTGGATAAGGTGAGACCTGAAATGGTGTTCAAAATTTTCTTTTCTAAATCCCCATAAATACAGCGCAAAAATATACATTTTGACTAAGTTATCGCGATTTTGCTAGGGGATTATATTTTTTGACTCACTGTATTATTCTCACTCATATTACTGTATAGGGTTGTATTGCTGTTGGTATCAGGACGTGTCGCTCGGGGGCTGGACCCTCAGGCAGGTCGACGAAGGTCAAGAGGTCGTGCACAAGTTCCCCGCGCGTGGAAGCATCCTCAAGACCCACCAGTATCTCACGGTCAGTCTATGCCAGTGCTCGAGTTTGAATTTTCTTGCGCCCACCATTCGCCATGCGTTTCTTCGCATCAATCTCATTTTATTCGCCAAACTGACAAACGCGTGCATTTCATGACTTCACGGCGGCCATGGGGGAAAACTTTAAAAGTACGCAGAATTATGAACGCAAGTTCGAAATATTGCAGAGTAGCGTGCCTAGCTCATTATTTTATACATTAAAATTAACCGTGATGAAGCAAAGTTTAGCTTTTTATTAAATATTTGAGAACAAAATTAACTAAAATTATTAATTTAACAACTTAATGCATGAGAGATTGATTTAAGAGCCATAGCAAAGTATTGCATTACTGTAATCTAATTCCTCAATATAAGGAACTTCTCCGGCCAATATTTGAATGAAACTTGTTGACACGTAAATCGCTATTCGCTCAGATATGGAGTCACGACCGCGACGCGTCGCACGTCGGCGCGAATGACGTCACGATGAGACAGTCGCTGCTTGTGGGGGACAACATCCGCACCATCCTGGCCGACGGCAAGGGGGAGGTGAGGGAAAGAACAAATCGAAAACTGTCGCGCGATTTTTAATTGTTATAGTGTGCAATTTGGTATTTGCATAATTTTCCATCTATTGCTAATATGAAAATTTTAAATATTAGCTGAAAAGTTAAATTGGTTGACTTAGATGTGAGGATAGAAATATCGAGACATTTCCTTTCCTTTTTTTTTCTGTATCGGATTGAAATAGAAAAGACGTATTTTGAATAATTTCTAATCTAGCACTGTTATTAGAATGTTTATTATTTTAAAGGGGCCCTTCACCAAGGGCTATATTTGAACAATTATCATTCAGCATTATTCACCATGGTGCTGATAGTATTATAGGTCGCGCTTTGTTATTGGATCACGTCTTGGTTCTTACATCATGGTCTCCCTTTCGATGGCAATAATAACAGTAATGATAATAGTAATGATAATAGTAATGATAATAGTAATGATAATAGTAATGATAATAGTAATGATAATAGTAATGATAATGGTAATGATAATGGTAATGATAATAGTAATCGTTTTTGAGTCCGTTTCGTCATCTAGTCACGTCATCAGGGCCCTCTGGCACCGGGCAACTACAATATCATGGCTTTACATGGCTACAGCAAGACTCGAGTTCAAGTGTCGTTTGCTGCTAACCCTGTGCCAGATATTTATTTGGTTGGCGTCAGGAAGGGCATCGTGCCATAAAAACCGAGCTCCAGCAGTCCTCATCAGGGCGCAAACGTTTAGACCCCTATGTGAAAACCCAGACATTAACAGAAGAGACGAAAAAGTGTTGTTTCTATGTGGCCATTAGATGGTAGTTGTTGAAAAAATCAGGAGAATTCATTTGTATTATTGTTTATTTATTATTGTTTATTACGGTGCCTAGGAGATTGCTGTCAGACAGCTGAGAAACAAAGATCGTATCGCCAGTCCAACCAGCGATGACGACCGCTATGATGTAAGTACAAGATCTTCTATACAAGAATAATGGATAAAATTGTACGTATTCTTCTTTATGTCCAAGAAGGTGTATTCAGCTCACGTAGGCGAAGCACTGTGGTGTCGGCGTCGGACGAAGAGTCCAGAGACCTGGGCAACGGATTCAAGTCCCCGCGACGGCAACTATGAAACCATACATTACTGGCTCCCTTTAGCAAGGCAATTAAACGCACAAGTGTCTCTAGCTGCTAACTCCGTGCCAGATAATTATTTATTTGGTTGGCGTCAGGAAGGGCGTCCGGCCGTAAAAACCCAGCTCCAGCAGTCCTGATCTCGGGTCGGGCGCAAACGAGTGACCTGTTTGAAAACATGGACATTAATAGATTACACGATAAAGAGGAAGTTAGTTAGTGTTTAGTTGCAAGCAGTTTAAGCATGAACCATGCAACCTGACTCGTATACATCATCTTGACTTGCAGCACATGCATAATGCATAATGTATTATTGTATTGATGTTCAATGTGACTGCTTATGCATGCAATTATCTTGTGTCAAGACTTGAATATTAGTGTTTATATCGGAGCATAGTGAGCGCGACTTATGGACTCATCTGCAGTCTGTAGGGAGCCTTAGGTAATCCTATCATTGAGCTTCTACTTATTTTTCACTATTTATATTGTGTACTGTGTTTTCTAATGAAAAAAAATTAAATAATAAAGACGCTAAGCCCCGCAATTCTGAAGCCTGGCGTGGTGTTGTTGTTGCAGCGAGCGAGCGAGACGCGAAGTGCCAGCTCTTGGAAGATGACCTCCTTGTTCAACGTATTCATGTGAGCCCCGGGGTGGGTGCACGACCCAGCCACAGCGCCACAACGAGGTGCGTGACCCACTTTTTCATGACCTGATTTCAGTTTTTAACAAATATTGAGGTATGCTAATTTACTTGGTTTAAAAACAATTTCCTTCGCATTTTAACCAATTAAAATCCAATGATGTAGGAAAGCGTTGTGTGGCTTAATTAAAAAGCAGATGCTTTGCAATTGGCATGGATTCTCTCTATTCTGGCTGAACTATCAATCTTCTCTTTATTGATCCATGATATATGTCTTTCTCAAGGAGACCATCTACGAGTACATTATATATGCGCTTTGGAAGAAAAGAAGAACAAGATAAATAAAATTATATTTAAAATTGAGTGCTTTGGGGTTCTGTAATTGTTTAGATGAGGAGGAGTTTCATTTCGCTACAAGCTACAAGACAAAGCCTTGAACTCAACTTGTGTGGCCTGCGGACGTTGCCAGACGCTTGGCTAGTTTACTTCTCACTCCAAATGAACCGATGTTTTAGTTTTCACCGTCGTTCTCATGATGTTAGTTTGTGTTTTGTCGTGCTTTCCGTCTAACAGCTTCATTGTATTCTATTTTACAGTTAGGAAGAAGGCTCAGTTTAACAAGATGGTGAAAATCGTTTGGGATAATTTTGTGTTTTTTCAAGACTCTGTAAAATCGGGGGGGACAGTTTGAAGAATTTTAAATTGTCTAAATAGTAAGAAGTGAATCCCTCGCCCTCAAAGTAATATTATTTTGTTAATTTCTTTCAGCTGTCATTTCTTTTCTTGAGTTCGATTTACATAATGCGAAGCCAACATTTGAATGCATGCATTTCCGATGAAGCTTTTTTTTCAATTTCCATTGACAGCAAATAACAACTTTTTTGTTTTGAAAGAGCGACTGGTGAGGGAGCGTTAGATGTAAGTTTAATATGTCACACGTGCAACAAGCTAAGATATCTCAGGCAGATTATACCGACTGTGAAAGTGAACGTTGTATCTGATACAAAGTGGACTAGTAAGTAATCGCAAGATCTAGATTGTGCTACCGCTTGAGGACATAGATTGGCAGTCGTCGTGCTTGGTGTAGTGTCAGTGCTTCAGTTCTATTTGTTGCCAGCTACGCCTGGAGTAGATCATGGAACATTCTAGAAGTTTGATTATTGTGCTTTGCGCATTTAGTAGTGAAGTCAAATGAAGATTAAAGAGAAGGTGTGGCCTTAAGGAAACGAATTAAACCATGCAGAGTTGATGTCACTTTGAGGCCGCTTTTTGAATCGCAGTGCGGGTCCGCTGCATTAACTGAAGATTTAAATGTGATCCGCGAATTCGTTACGTTTCTATTTAATACTCGAATGAGTTAATCGCTTAAAATGATTGTTTTAGTGATAAAAATGCATTACTCAGTTTAAAATGCTTGCCTTAGACATATTTTACTATGATAAAAATAAACGGAGAAAGTAGCTAGAATTTAAAATAGCCTGCCATTCTCCTGCGAGAAGTCAAAAAGACTGTTTTATAGCTGCTTGTATTTTCAAAAATTTGAGCTTCAATAAGGTCAGAGATTAGATTGAATAGGTCTACATTTATTGGATGAGGCATACTGAAATACTCAAGACCAAACTGGCTCAAACTCAACATTTGTTGTTTTAAATTTGCTATTGTTGGTCAATGCGCATTAAAGATACAAACTGTCTAGATTATTGTAGTTTACGTTACTTGTTCTCGTATCGAGGTAGAGAAATTCTTTGCGTATTGTGTATTAGATGTTGCTGTGAAATTTTGCAAATCTCTCGAGCTTTTTCTGTTAGTTTTATTTTTGGTTGGTGTCACTGTTGTATTTTGCATTAGCACCTGCTTTGAACAAGTATCGTTTTCTATTTAATTTCATGAAGTAAAAACTGCACTAGCAATTGTGCTTTTAAGTTTAGTTGTTTAAAGCATTGTTTTGAAAACTAGCGTTGTAATACCATAATGCAACACACAGAGGCGGCGCTACGGGAGGGCTAAACGGGACATAGCCCCCCCAACTCAGAAAGTCAGCCCCCTCACTAGCTTCCCAGCTTTTTAAGGTGCAGCAACCCCCGCTCATGGCTTCTGTTCGGAGAGAAAAAATGCCTTGTAGATCAAGCCTCCTTTTAAGCTAGCCCCCCACTTTTTCCTTTGTCCCCTCTTTGACCCCCCAATAAATTATTTCTGGCGCCGCCCCTGGCAAAGCAACACCTTCAATGGTTTTAGGCTATGCGAAGAATATGTCTCGTAGTAGAAGCTACAATAGTCTTGCCTAGAATAATTAAAGCGTTAACAAGATGCGTAGCTATTTCCCGCTCATATATATAATGCGTCTCTAGATTGTCACAGGGTGAGTAGAGATGTATAATTATAGTTTCATCTTGTTTACCAGCAGTTGTTATTATTGCGCTTTTTGCTTGTTAGATGTTGTTTCTTTTCTGTTCTTGTGCACTAACGTGGTATTTAACACCCGTTTTGCCTTCCGTTGACGTCTCTGAATTAGTTCTTGCAGTCGAAAGCATTTGCAATAAAATGTGAATAAATTGCGCTATAAATTTTGATGTAAATTTGTATAAAATTTGAATAAATTATTAAAATTTTAGTTCTAATTATGATATACGAGTATATTGTTAAAGGTGAATAAATTATAAATTATGGGGAAAGGAGTGCTATGGATTTGAATTACGGTCGTTATTTTGAGTGTCCTTAAATATTGGACATATATAATATTGGAAATATTTTATTTTACTAGTTGTCAGCAATTACTTTAACGATCACAAATATTTAATATTGGCGTGTGGCTTGCCATGCTTTCAGTTGCGCCTTAGTAATATTGACGCCACCGGAAGGCAAAACGCGGCGTTAAGTTGGCAGCATTTAATCTTGTCCGTAATGATCTGAAATTAAATAGCTCGTTTTTCTGTCTAATTTCCGTGTCTATGGTTCCTGTCAATAATATTCTAAATTAAAACGAAATCAGGCTCAATAAATGATCTAAGCGAATATTTTAAAACGAATTGTGAATAATTATTCCAAATTAACTATAGCGTAGACGTTCAGAAAAGTCTATACTGTTGCGCACAATGTTTACTTCAATTAAATATGATTTGGATCACTGAAGCATTTAGGGCCGGTTTTTCCAACACGGATTTGATGGTGGTTCAGGATTTAGCTTGTGCAAAGCGATGGGTTAAATCCTGAACCACCATTAAATCCGTGTTGGAAAAATCAGCCCTTAGAATTGATACTAATTTTTGTTAAGTCATGGAAGCATTTTAATATAATTGTCGAAAAGTAATCTAGTTTGAAACTTTTCATTCACAGTTTTTTTTTTGCACTGAAAATGTTTGAATAATTGCAAATAAATCAAATGTACGGATTCATACCATTGCCGCTTGGTTGGCATTTCTTACAATACTGGTTGCACATTTTTGATTTGAATGAAACAAATTTAACGTTTTGGCTTTCTGTGCTCAACAGAAGATGGAGTTCAAGAATTTTTTCAAAAAAGGCTTTTCAATGTTGAAATTGGTATTTTAATAACGATGGTTAAGATAGTTAAATCCAATAATATACTTTTTTTGTGAAGCGATAGCTAGCGGTACGGTATCATTAGGCGAATAGGCTTTTTGTATCATCCAATGAGACTACTCCCAAACCCTTCAAAATCAGAGAGACCACAGTGAACGGGAATAAATTACCAAATGGGAATAAATTTAGATATTTCGTTGAAGATCATATTTAGTTGAGGATCATGTTTAGTTGAAGATTATATTTAGCTGAGGATCATATTTAGTTGAGGATCATATTTAGTTGAGGATCATATTTATTTGAGAATCA